>JAYJMH010040765.1:0-15145 GCA_036873815.1 Phacellophora camtschatica | reverse complement strand
ATCATCGTCCAACCAAAACAAACAAGATTCTTAACAAAAATGTCGCAGAAAGAAGGAAAAAGAAGAAATTTTAGCATACCCGACGAACTGAAAGGGTTTCTGAAAATCTGAGCTTTGCGAGCCCAATAATTATTGTCAACCGAGAATTGTCCAAATCATCTCGGAAATCGCACGATTGATTATACTATTGTTGGTGAGCATCAGACCGTAAAAATCGTAGGTTATCAAAAATTTGATTCCTCAACTTGTTTCCCGACTTGTTTGTCGGATACAAATCATGTAAATGTATTTTTAGACTGCACTTCGTGCAACCGAAGTTTTGTTACGATTTTCGGAGACCAAAATTTTGCGTTGATGCCTCTTTAAGGATTACTTAAATAATATTTTTTGACGGATTTGAGCGATATTCTCAGCATTGGCCTTGGTCAAACTTGTTTCCATTCTTTGTAAACACCATGCATATGAACACCCTGTGCTAGGGTGTTAGGACACCCCATTACTAGGGAGGTAGGATTATCGAAGATAATATGTATTTTCTTGTTTCTTTGATGTTTGTTTATGTGTTTTATTTGTGTTTGTCGTTGTTTAGTTCGGTCATAAAACGTCACCCCAGAATAAAAGCGGATATTTAAAATTTAGTTAACTTTATTTTACTTGCAGGATTTTAAAGAGTGCAAGAGAATTTTAGTTGAACGAGGTAAGAGCTTCCGTTTATCTTCTGAATGGAATAGACATAGCGTGGTGATCATTTTTTATTTACTTAATTCTCAATTACAAGGGTACAAATCCAAGAGCAACGCACTTCTGAAAAATCTCAATTTTAATTATTTTGGTGAAGAAGCACTCACAAACATACCAGCGAGCATATTAAGAGTGCGTTTGGATGAGAGTTTCAAGGGCATGATGTGAAACCACCGACCAGGAATCCACGGACCAGATAGTCCGACTACCAGGTATTTCACCGACCACCGACCACAACTATATGGGTATTCGATGTACAAAAGATTATCATTAGCAGATGAAGGTATAGAAAATTCAAAGGCAGATTCCATTTCGCACATTTGGAATATTTGTCTTAGGTAGCATCTCTGCAAAATACAATTAAAATATTTCCATGCGTTGGTAGTAAAGTTGAAGTAGAATAATAATGATGCCTTTTCTTTCCATGATTACGCCCCTATGGCTAACACGAGTCCTCAATATCCTGAAGAAAAGAATGAACAACATCAATTTGAAAAATTAAAATGTGCCACATCCTAAAAAAATATTGACAAGGCGGAAAGTATAATATACAAACTTCTAAATGGAAATGATTTGAATTTCTAATAAGCTACAAGTCTAGTTGCACCATCATAGCCTAGATTGTTTGGGGGGGGGGTGGGTCCGGTCAAATCTTATTTCGCCAGAGACTGCTAGAAAACAAAACATTGAACAATATTTGATCAAGCTAGCGCCCTGGAATCAGCTATGCGTAGTTCAGAATCCTACACCTTGTCACAGCCGTTGTTCAATGCAGCTGCTGCTGATCTTCCAGCATCACTAACTATACCTGATTCAAGCACACTAGCAGTAGCTAAGTCTAATTTTGTTGTATTTTTACTGTGGAAATAGTTAACATTTTCGTCATAAACGTCCTGCTCGTGATGTGATATGCCACCAGTGCCAGAAAAAGGGCTACTTCTCAAAAGTCTGTCAAGGTAAGCCATCCATACTACAGAAAGATGTTTCTGCTGCTCTCTGGCCACCAACACTTGCAACAGTCCCAACCAGGAACCCCTGGTTCTCTTCAGAAATCATCAAAGCCAAAGTCAAAGCTCTAGTTGATAATGGAAGTAGCGAAAGTTTTATCCATCCCAGTCTTGTTGAGTCTGCAGGACTAACTGTCTATCCTTCTAGTAACATCATATACATGGCTACTTCAGCTTTGTCTACCAAAGCAGCCATAGACTACTCACAGACAATTAACCGATTTACACTCTTTGATGCGTTCCCGTTACCAAGAATTGGAGAACTATTCAACAAGATTGCCAAGTACAGAGTTTTCAGTACAATAGACCTTTGCAGTGCAAGTGCCCTTAAAAGATGAAGATAAACCGTACACATCTTTTGAAGCCCGAATCTTTACCAGTTCACTCGCTTACCGTTTGTGGTCACGAGCGGTGTAGCTTGCTTCCAAAGAGAAATTATGAAATTCGTCGAAGAGGAACATGATCATTTCTGCTATGCGTAAGAATATCACCTACAATGATGAGAAAAGCATATTTGCTACCAGGCGCTTCCCAATACTTGGATATGTCATCGAAGAGGGAAATATTCGCCCAGATTTTGAACGCCTCCGCCCGCTAAAAGAACTACGCGTGCCACATGACTCAAAGTCCATGAACAGATGCCTGGGTATGTGTTCGTACTACTTTCAATGGATTCCTGTCTTCTCTGATCGTATCAAACCAATTACCAAATGCAAGTTATTTCCTATAACACTTGAAACCATTGAAGCATTTGAAAGTCTCAAGATCACTATCGAAGAAGCCGTAATTACAGCCATCGACGAGGATCTCCCTTTTGAGGCAGAAACAGACGCATCAGAAGTTGCTCTAGCCCTGTCGCATTTTTCTCACGCACCTTACAAGGAAATGAGCTTAATCATGCCTCAATCGAGAAGGAAGCTCAAGCGATTGTGGAAGCTGTAAGACATTGGCGACATTTCTTATCTTAAAAACAGATCAGAAATCCGTATCTTACATGTTCGACCAAGTCATAATGGCGAAATCAAAAATGACAAGATCATGCGCTGGAGACAAGAGCTTTCATGCTACAGCTTTGATATCGTGTATCTCCCCGGGAAGGATAATATCCCCCCAGATGCCTTTTCCCGGGCAACCTGTGCTGCTACCCCCAGCTGATAACCCACTCTTAACACTTCATGAAGCACATTTTCACCCAGGAATTACTAGGTTTTGGCATTTTGTGCGGGCCAAGAAACATAGGCATGCACTGTCTGCTTAGAATGCAAGCCACAATTGCATCATCTATCGGAGGCCCATCTCATCAAAGCTACTCTGCCATATGAAGGAATCAACATTGATTTCAAAGTACCTTTGCCAACTAATAACAAGAACAAATACTTTCTCACCATAACTGATGAGTTTCCCAGATTCACTTTTGTCTTCCCTTGTCCTGATGATGTATCCTCAGAAACAGTGATTAAATGTCTCACCACTCTCTTCTCTCTTTTTGGAATGCCAGCATATGTGCATTCAGACCGTGGGGCTTCATTTATGAGTCAAGAGTTGCGAGCCTTTTTGATGTCAAAAGGAGTTCTACTAGTCGTACCACAAGTTATAATCCTCAAGGAAATGGGCAAGTTGAGAAGTATAATGGGACTATCTGGAAAACGATTGGAATGTCTGTAAAGTCCAAGAACCTCCCAGTAAAGAATTGGCAATAGGTTCTTCCTGTTGTACTACATTCAGTTCGATCACTTTTAAACGTTACAACTAATGAGACACCACACAAACGCTTCTTAGGCTTCTCTCGACGGTCTTCATCCGGCTGCTCTGTCCCATCCTGGCTGACTGTCCCTGGACCTGTATACTATCCACAAAACACTTGGCCCCCAGAGGTCAAAAGATCCCGCCCAGGACACAACTTGATGCAGAACAAATCACATAACAACATAGCAACATAACAACATAACAACACAACCTGATATAGAACAAATCGATGTAATTACAAATCCACTGTCAACTGATACAGAGCAAATCGATGTAATTACAAGTCCAATGTCAACTGAGCAGCAGGCACAGAGTACCAGGCCTCCTGAAGAAACAGCTGACAACGGATCTCCCCCAGCTATTCCAGCTACAATGGAAGAGCCAGTTATAAGACGCTCAGGGCGAACTCGTTGTACTGTAGTTAGATTTGACCTATGACTAATAATAGATAATTTAACAGCACTCCAGTGAAGCTTAATGTTAATCAGAAAGGGGAGAATGTTGTGATTATTATTTATTGTGTTTATATTTATTTTTGGGTTAGCTTCAAATAGTATACATGAAGTACTGCAGCGTTGTTGTTGTTGTTATGTGGTGATTTTAGTTGAATAAAGCCTTATATCGGCAACTCGTTTATTCTCTTTCATACAACAAAATGAACAATATTTCTTTGACGAAATGGGGGAAGCTTTCGAGTTTTTACAGCAAAATCCATGACAATTTTATGTTATTCGGAGATTTAAACTGCATTGAAACTAATAACAGTGTCAGCAGCTTCATGGATGTATATAATCTAATTAATATTAGCAAACTTCCTACATGCTTTAAGTCTGACTTTCCAAAATTCTAATTCTTACAAATCATAAAAATAGTTTTCAAAATACTGCAACCATGGAAATTGGGCTATCAAACTTTCACGCAATGATTATTATAAATCTAAAAGGAGGTTATGTAAAAAGGGGTCCCAGGATCATTACGTATCGTGACTTTAGAAATTTTAACAATCATGAATGTAGAAATATCTCGATAAAATCTATATATAGCTAAATACGAACTTCTGGACTATGACAATTTTGAAGCGTTGAAAAAAAAGTTCTTTTCTTTTTCCGATAGAATATAAAAATCTTATGACAGTAATGTTTACTTTTGTTTTTTTTTATAAATTTTATTTGGAAGAATTCCGCTTACACAACAATAATGGCAAAGTGGGACAAATTATTTTATGCCTAAGTTCACTTTAATATACAACAGAAGTGGTTTACAGGAATATATAGATTTATGTATTTTTCAAGTAAATTGGAATATCTGTTATTTTTAATCAATTTGTAAACTTGAATATTATAACAGCATCGTGCTATTTTGCCATAACAAATATCTTGATTGGTTTGGTTTTTAGGCCAATTATTTCTACAGAAAGCTGCTGGATCAAGAAAAAAGATTGCCAAATTGAGTGGACAGTTTATCAGGGATGGTGCAGTAAGTCAGATTGTTTATTTTTTAAAGATAGCATATATCTTGGTTTAATTTTTAACATCTACTGAGTGCCCTCAAAACTTTGAACAAATTTAACAGCTTTTACAGGAAGAAATTTTGCATTTTACAAATCTCAGCAATATATTTTAAGTTATTGATAATCACCTTTGCTTTTGGGGTATTTCTCTAAGTTAAGTGGAATGAGTGTCGAGTTAAAGTATTGTTGAAGTTTCAATGTCCTCTCAATTTATAACCTGAGCTTCGAAAGTTCCATGTTGAAAATACATTTCATTCTGTTCTTATTTATATTTTTTTCGTGCCACATTCAGAGCAACCGAACAAAGAAAGAACAGTTCCGTTCGAAACTTATTGCACCACCTTACTTGAAAGGTCGGGTGACCGTGATGGGAGGCCCATTCAGCAAATTTTACTAAACAAAAGCATGACACACCAGTAGCTCTATTGCGCTAACTGTTAGTAACAAAATATTTTTAGTTTCATTCGCGTTTCATTGAAAAATTATTGAAACTTGTCTTAAGTACTTAACTTAAACTTGATTGATTGGTAAACTTGAAGATTGAAAATAGTACTTGGCTTAAACAGTTCCTTTCTTGGCCAGAGCTCGCTACTACGAAAGCAGACGTTTGCTCCAATTGTAATTTATTACAAATTTGTTACTTGTCTCTTATTACTGACTTCGATCTTATCTCATGAGTGGGGTTGCTCGACCTTTAGATCAACTCATTACAGTTGCTGATAAACCAGTTGCTTCTAAACAAAATGATCATGTGCGAAAGTTCCAGTTCCATAAAGTTACCATGTTTGATGAAAGCTAAGATAATGAGATTTTGATAGCTGAGTTTTCATTTCTGACAGTAGTTCTGACCATGTTAAAGAAAGCAGCATATGAAAATTTAGTTTGTTTCCAAGTTGATTTTTTTTACATTGTATCCAAAACTTTTTATCCAAATGAACAAATTACTTTGCTATGTTATCTTTTTCATGTTGCATTCATATCTTTTACAATTTAAGTACGTAATTCTATTTTAATGAAAACCAGATATGTTTTGCTCTGTACTCATATTTAGGCCCATTTGATTGGCGTTGGTGAAATCTAGGAATTTTACTTACTTACGAAACTTGTAACAACGTTTGTCCATTGGGTGTTCATGACGTTTTTAAAGATACCTTGTTTTAAATCGTAACATCAAAATATGACATTGAAAAATATTTTATCAATAAATTTAACAATAACGTTAAAATGATAGTTTGAGAGGTCCTGAAAAGTAACTTTGAAATGAAACGTAACATTCTCAAAAACAAACAACTCAACATTTGTTTTGGGTTTTTAAGGTGATTTTTTTCCGAGGCATTGCTTCATCTTCTTTAAAGCATACCCACGAGAAATAAGCTGTTTAAGAATATTTAGACACTTTTATTCATGTGGAACTGTCTTTATTAGTTAGCTTAGTATATTTTCCAACCTAGGATTGATTGGTGGCAAATTTGTTTAACTGAGTGCAAGAAAATTCTGATTTTTATTTTTTATTTTCATCTCCAGAAAGCTTTCTTTCTTTTAGCAGACGTAGAAATGGGAGTTATCTTTTGAGATCAAGTGATTTTCTAAATTAATTATTTAATGGTTCTAAGAATATTTACCTCCAAAATAATACTATCTTTAAATCACCAAAATTGAAGAAAAAACAAGGTGATTGATCATGACAAGAATTCATAAATCTTTCATTTGTCGTGTTTGATATGAACACTTTGAAATTTTTAATTTGAAATTATGATGAAGGTTATTGCTATTCTTACGCTGTTAACTGCTAGATTTCACTATTGCCTTTGATTTCAAGTCGCTAAAAAAATCGTCCAAGAATACCTGACAAAAAACAACATTCTTTATCAATATCAACTCTTATTATATTATATATAATATTATAAATAAGTTATATTATAAATAAGTGGCTCTAATATAAATAAATGGTTATAGTATTATAAATAAGTAAATTCGTTATGATAAAAGTAAAAATAGCCTGGAGCTTAATAAAACTATATGTTTCTGGCATAAATCCTTCGTCAGTTACAATTGAAACGAATAAAATAAAGCAATAAAAGAAGAAGAAAAAAGATCAATGGAATCTGTGTATTAGTAGAAAATAATGAGAAGCAGGAATGTTACGTAAAAAGTGGAACAACGAGTACGAAAGCATAAGATGAAGCAAAAAGAGGCTAGCGAGAGGAATACACTCCATATATTATGATATAAAAGAATAGTGCTTGTTGAGTCCATGTTGTAGAAGAGTTCCCAATTTACAAGTAATTCTTTTTTCCTGTGTTTTTCTTTTGGTTGAATCCTTGTCAGTATTTAAAAGCCCAAAACAGACATATCCTACATAGACATATCCTACATCTGTCCTTCGGAATTGAAATGTTTTAATACAATAGTGGCAGAATGTTAAACTTCGTGTTATTTCTCGTGAGTTTGTGTCCCACGTATCTTAAATGCAAAACTTCGTCAACTTTGTTTCCAATTTCCATCCTTCTCTCAAATTCGTATTTTGAAATCACGGACACTTTTATTTCTTGACATTTTGTTACCAATATCTGGTTATTTCATATTGACAGCCATATACTATAAGGATACCGATACTCAGAGTTTTCTCAACTACTCATCATCACATATTGTCAAAACCACGAACTCTCTCCCTTTTTCTCAATTTCTTCGCCTTCAGAAGCTTTGTTCCTCGGATTCTGAATTTAAAGAAAAATCAAAGGAAATGAGCTGTTTCTTCAACAAAAATGGCTATCGATGAAATGTTATAGATGATGCTTTGCAAATATTTGCAAGGATCCCAACAAGAAGCAATGATAGCTCGAAACAAAGATCAAATCTCAGAATGAATTCCACTCACTCTCACATATCACTTTTATTTATATGTATTTTCTCATCTCCACCACTGATGGTTTTCAGACGCGAATTCAACCTAAGAGATACCCTTGTTCGATCCGAGCTTCCCAATACTAATCAACCGCCTGGTACAATTGCTTGTGGCCGCTCCAACTGCAGGTCTGGCAATCGCGTTTCTTAACCCTATTTTGGTCCCCCCCCCCACACCTGTTCTTTAAGCTTGCCTCTCTTACTGTATACGTTGCACAAAAGCCGAAATCCTTTACATCTGTGAGACTTGCTGTCATCTCAATAATCGCTTTGTTGAGCATATAAGAAACGTTGCACACAAAACTCATGAGAAAGAACTCAAAATTGAATATTCTGGCACTATTGTATCAAAACATTTCCATTGAGAAGGACACACTACGTTAGATATGTTTTCCTTCTGCTAGCCTCTTTATTCTTTATCTTCTGTTTTCAAGCTTGCCATTCTCTTATTTACGTCACTTTCTCTCATCTCTTTCTTTCCTCTATTCTACTAATACAAATATTTCACTAATCGTTCTTTTTCTTCTTTATAAATATCACTCCGGATCTCTCGCCCACACCATTCGACAGACAGATGTCTAACGTTTCTTAGTGACAAAATCATTCAAAGTTTCGAACATGATATGTCTATTAGTGTTATACTTATTGATTTACAAAAAACCGATGCTGTTTACCATAAAATGTCGGTCGATGCTCACGACCATAACATCTTTCTAAATACATTGGCTTTGCTGACTCAGTAATACTCTGATAACTTTTTCGTAAACATAGGAAGAGACTCATCTTCACCCGGGAAATTACCACGTGGGGCTCCTCGAGGATCTATCCTTGGTCCTTTATCTTCCTCTTGTCCATAGAAAACATGCCACATTCATTTTACTGTGACTTAGGGCCTGATTATCTGTGCGGGTTGACCCGCTTGTAGCTCGGCTCTGGCTCGCCTAAAAATTGTGACTATATGGGCGAGTTGGCCTGTTTACAGCTCGCCTATGACCCGAAGCCAACCTTAAAAGGTTGACGCGATTGCATTGGAAGCGAGCCAACCCGTTTAGCGTTGACTCACTTCCATGTAATCGTTGTCTCACTTTCTTGTAATCGTTGACTAACTTCCAACTCGGTGTTAGGCAATTCGGGTTGACTCACTTCCATGTAATCGCAAAAAGGTCTCATGAAGGATTTGACCGCAGAGCCGAGCCAGCTCAACGGGCCAGACACAGGTCAACTTTCCCATGTAATCAGTCCCTCACTTTTATATGCAGATGACTCTTGTCTTGTTTTTAGAGATAATGACATAAGGGAAATAGAAATACGAATGAATAGAAAACTTAACGCCCAATGTGATTGTTTTATTGAGAATAAACTGAGCATGCATTTTGGGACGACAAAACTAAATAAATAATATGTGGCAGAAAATTGAAACAGCAACAATAAAAAATTTGATATTAGAAGAGGTGACGTTAAAATAAAACAAGACAAATTGTGTCAGTGAAATAGAAAGACAATCTAATAAACATTTAAACAATAAACTTAACATGCATTTTGGTTCATTGGCAACAAACTCATGAAGACAAAATCAAATCAATACTCTTTGATTCGCAAAATATACACAGCAACAGCAAACAAAACTTGATATTAGAAGAGTTGATAAAATTCAGTAACACATTTAGGCTGTATCCTAGATGATGACTTCTGGGGAATAAATTGCTACAAAAAACACTCAGCAAAATTACAGTAGACTTATGTTCCTTTACGGAAAGCAAAATTTTCTAAATTCATCCCTCCACAGATTATTAGGATTTGCACTGACCCAGCCCCGTTTTGATTATACATTCAATGCCTGGTACCCATTACTAAATAAAACGTTAACCAAAAAAATTCAGACAGCGCAAAATAAAGGTATTAGGCTACATGAATTCAAGCATAAGAGCAGATGAATTCAAGAATTCCAAGAAATCCAAGAATTCAAAAATATTATTTGGCTGCAAACTAAAGAGAGATTCGTACGATGTAAATTGTGTTCTTTATCTTCTTCATTTTGCAAGAAATTTCAGAGCAAAACACACTCTTTCTCGTGTTCTTTTTCCAAATCGACCAACTGCCCAGTGACCTGATTTATAATATTTCAAACCACAGCAAAACATGAACGTTGATTTAGATGCATTCACAGCCTGAAATATGTTCTTTCATAGTTACCAAAATCTTTTGGAAATTCCAAACTTTTCCACTGCCCTCGAGTTGAAATAGAGAGGGTACTTCTCCCAATTTTGACCCACAGCATCTACGGCAACAAATCTTCCGTGACATAATTGGCATATCACGTGAGGAAAATGAAGCAATTCTCTTGGCCCTCGTGAAAAATTTAAACATATGCGCTGATTTGTCAACATGTTTTCCCCCTTGCTGGCAAACACTTAAATACCACAAGTAAAATAGAACATGAGCTCTCGTATGTACAATCAGGGTCAAAGCTACTACAGAAATGTATGAATAAACAAATCGTAGCGATGCAAAGTTTAGGGATACACATGTAAGAATATATCAACAGTGTGCTGATGATATTGCGTGGGCATCAAATGCAGCACGCATTGTTGATAGCATAGAAAATGAAGCAGCAAGGAAAGTAAAGAAAAGAATCCTGATTGTAAAAAAAATGAAAACTGAAAGGTATGAAATCGAGAGAGATGGAAAAGATGATTTGAAGAATTTGCAAGTATCTAGGAAGCAAGTTAGACACCGAGGAAGACGTCATGTCAAGGAAAGGAATAACAATTGGAGCACAAACCAAGTTCAAACGTATTCTTAACTGCAAATGTCAATGGTTTTTAGTGCTTAGACAGCGATTATAATTAGCATTGGAAGATCCAAACAAAGAAAAAATTAATTCTCAACAATTTTAGTATTTTTGTCAGAATCCATTGGTTGTAAACAAATTAAAGCAAAATAAAATGAAAGTAACTTATAACGACTTATAACGGTTGACATGTTTAAAGAACGTTTCGACCTGGCTTAGGTCATCATTACCAAATTTATTAAGGCAAGGAGCGACTTTTATGACCTTTTATATGGCCTTATTACGTAACAATAAAATGAAATGTTATTACCAATCGTTAAAATAATCGCAATGCGAATTGAGAAAAATAATAACTAGAACGATGCCATGGGAACCGACGATTGTTGAAAGTTGAGAGTTGGGTGGTCTCTCAAAATAAATAAATTTTCATAAATCAATCAATTGATCAAATGAGTTTCCAGTTTTGCTGATTATTTGGAAATCATCAAAGGATGCTTGATGTTTACACGTCGAATGATGGTCCTTGATGGACGACCCAAACAATTTCAGTTAGACCCAAGCAATCAATCAAGCTTTTAATTTGCACAGCTTTCAGAACAAATTAGTTGAGTGCCTTTTCAACACTTTGCACGATGCCTGTGGGGTGCAGCTAAGCCAAAAACGTTTTTTACACGGATCAGTAAAAAATTACCTGAAAAGATGACACTGAACTCCCCTGTTCTATTTACTTGAATTTGTTTCAAAAAACCAAAGACAACACACTTGTGTAATGATCTGCCATTTCCCCTCATTTCTATTGTCCAAGAGTAACGACGACAGCTTTTACCAGCGGTAAAACTTAATCTTAACTTCATTTGAGTATTGTATTGCATTTATTTTTTTGCAGACAATTTTGACGCATTCGAAGTCAAAAGTTGTTCTCCATCTTCTGAAAGATGCTGTTGAGCAAAGTAAAAGATTTCAAGTGTATGTTACAGAATCCTTACCAGATAAATCAGGGTACGTTTGATAACTTCTACATTCTATTTTTTAGCAAAAAACTTTTTCATTTTTATCAAACAAGCTGTTATGTGGAGTACTATAAACGTTTTGTTTCGTACTTTTAAGCATTCCCCCTTCAAACCCATATGTTTCGTACGAAATAGCTTTATTTACAAAATGATTAAATTCTCAGAAAGTTCTCGTGGAGAGAACGTTGTATTGCAAATTATTGTATTAAATTAAAATAAAATTTTATATGCGCGCAGAACATACCGTGCAGAACACATACAAATGCTGGATGAATGTCGGTTTGACGGCGCGAAAGAAGTAATCAGCTGAGTCTCTTTGATTTTTAATGAAGGATAATCGATTTTTTGCCCACCATATCGGGAAAATGTCTTTTTTGATGAACTAGATGTGGTCTGATCTCAGTGATCAATTTTTCAGGAATGAGACCATGTTGGTAATATCCTGATATTATATTTACCTTTAGAGAATATATTTCTTTACAAATTGTCTCATTCTAGAAACCAAGTGCATCTTTTCATTATCTATTAAAGAGAAGAACATTTTTACATTTTTCTCGTATGATAATTACTGATTTTCTACTGGCATAACTTGAAATCTTTATTGATTTGTAAAAATGCATATAACATTTTTCTTCATTTATTTCATAATCAATCTCTTATAATAATCAATTATAACATTCATGCAAGATGTTTGTAGGCACTGAATACTTCGGATTGCCAAACTTAGGGAAATTTTGACTGAATGACTTCACAGTTCCATAAAGTTGATGTCCAGAAAGTAATTGATAATAATAATATTCCGACATTACTGATTCAATCATTGCACTTTGTTAGATTCAATTTTTGGTTGTTAAACATAGTGTAAAATCTATATAAATATTACCTAACTGTAGATTGTGACTACTGGTTCACCCAAAAACGTTTCGACGTTTGAAAAATCACTAAAATTCGATTGTCAATATAATATAATAGTAAAACTCACTAAAAATTAAGCTCATTTTTACTTTGCCATGTGCAAGAAAGGTTAAATTGTTTGTAGCAATGTCAAATATTTCACCGACACATTAAAAACAATATAACTTTGCTGGTTTAAAATCGACCTGGTTTGATATAAGTTGTTATGAAATGCATGATATAAGTTGTTATGCATGTTGTAAGTAAGTTGTTATGAAATGCATGATAGAAGTTGTTATGAAATATAAATAAATCATGTTACTGCAAGTTTCTATCAATTCATATTTTTAGAAATGTTATAAATATGATCCAAAAATCTCAATTGCTGCATTAAATTATTAATGTTTTTGAAAAGTATAGCTCAAAATTAGGATTTCAAGTCGAAACTATGTCGTCGCTCGTCAGAGTTACCGAAATAACTGCAGCTTATGCCATGAACGTGGTCCTTCTCACGTTAGCAGAAAGACATTTTGGAAATTTGTGACAACAGCAAAACAGTTGTTGAAATTATAGTATCCTTTTTCAATTTTCTTTTGAGCAACGGCCATTTTTCAATTGAATATGGGAGAAGAGGGAATTTTTCAGACAGATTTTGGTCTTTCTCGATTACCTGTCCCAGTTAAGTCAAAAGGATTTTTGTTAGACAACGTATTGAATTTTGCTTTATTGATCTAAAGTAGTCTAATAACTTCTGAAGAAAAAACCATGGCCCCGTTTTATTGATCTAAAGTAGTCTAATAATAACTTATGAATAAAAAACTATGGCCTCGTTTACTCTGCTCCGTATTCGTTTTATCTGTTTTATTTTCAATACGTTTTCTTGATTTATGTTAAATGTTAACTTGATTTATAGCAGTAAACACAACAAATAGCTTTTTGAGACAGTACCGTACAATCAAAATTTTTCCGAGTACCGTGGTGACGTGAAATAAATCTGCGGTGTTGTAAATTCCACTTTCAAATTGACAAACCAATTACGTTGTTGCAGTTTTAGCGTTTTGTAAGGTATAAGTTTTTTGCCTTTTTTCTCTTTTAAAATTCTTCATTCTCGAAAGCATCCAGTTTCATAGCAGCAGTGTGAACGCATGGCAAAGACGGATCCTTTTTAATTCATTGTCATGTCAAAACAAAGCAGTGCAAACGGGTCTGATAGAAAGCAATAATTTTGAAGCAACTCGGATGTTTGCCAGATTATAAAATATTATCTCACATTATAAATCTCGTTTTTACACGCTTTGTTTCGCAGGAAAACAAAATAAATTTGAAAGTTATTTGTTTTACTGTATTAGTTACTATTAATCCATCCTGCATTTAAATCGTCTTTTAGTTTTGAGAAATTTGTATATTCAAAATGCCACAATCGCAATCATGTTAATTATTTTTATATTTTACATTAATAATAGGTTGATGAATAATCAAGATGGTTCTACTTGATTTCCTTAAACCCCGGCCAAAAGATGCAACATTTCATGCAACATGTGTTTGAAAATTATCAAAAAGGTGCACCCTTTGGTCGGGCCATGCAACATTTCCTGCATCCACGCATGCTACAAAAAAATGAGTCTACAGTTTAGTAACTTGAACCCAGTTCCTTTTCAAAAACGCAGACGAATGTTGCATGAAATGTTGCATGAAATTTTGGATCGTTTGGATGTGGCTTTAGACCAGCGTTAGCGGCGGGAAATTTTGTCGCGACACCTTTTGTACATCCGAAATTAAATGTAAGTAAGTCTAAAACTTTTGTTGTTGGGATTGTTTTATCGTCTAATTTTTAGTATTCAAAATTGGATATTAAAATGATCCTTTAAACCACCAAATCGATGGTTTAGACTAAATTTTAGTCTAATCGATGGTTTAGTCCAATGCTCTTGGTGCAACTGTTCATTAAATATTTTAAGCGTTTTTAGGCTAAAAAACGATTTTGTTGTCAATTAATACTCCCGGGGGTGCATGTGTGCCCACGAACAATTAATTTTCTAATGCTAATTGCAACACACAACCCTTATACGCATAGTTTTTCTGCGTCCAAAACAATATTCAGGGCCGATACGATTTTTGTAAAAAGACTTTTAGGGGGATAAGAATTTTATACGGATTAAATGCAATTAAAGCCAAGTTAATGCGGAAGGAAAAAATTGGCCAGTTAAAAATCTAGAATGTCAAATGTTTTGAATAATTTATAATGCAAAAGTTCAAAATTAAAACTCGGTAGATAAGCACAACAAAAAAACTCCAGATAATAACGGGAACAAAACGTTAATGAATACTTCAGTGACAAACCAAAGAGACGAATTAACGCAGTAGAATAAATCATAGCCTCACTTTAATGACAAGTCATTTGATATTCTAAATTTTTAACTGGCAAATTTTTTTCTTCCGCATTAACTGGGATTAAATTTCATTTAACCATCACGGAATTAAGGTCCCTCCGACCTTTCTGATGTTATCCCTGCCACTCTAATTAGGGGTTTGTGATCTTTTA
>JAYJMH010040764.1:0-38829 GCA_036873815.1 Phacellophora camtschatica | reverse complement strand
TTAAGATGACATTGAAACGTCGCTCATTATTATCGTTAATATTTATAATTAAATGTTACAAAAATAATATTCTTATTAAAAACGTAAAAGCCATATATAATAGCCTTAAAATGACTTTACTAAACGTATCGGGTCTGGCCCTTTATCAGTATCGGGCCTGGCCTCTTCTATTTCATCAGTATGTAGGGTAACGCCCGATACGTTTAGTAAAAATTGTTTTTAAGGCTAATGTAGTTTTCATGTATTTATAGAAATTATTTATAAGATCTATAAACAACAGCAAAATATCTAAAATGAAATAAATAGTAAATATATTATTAAATATATACAGGGTGACCCAAAAAAGATTATCCCTGTTTGCGAGGTTGTAGCTTGAAATCCGTGAAACTAAAAATCTCAAATTTTATACAAAACGATTTTCGAAAGGTAAACTTAGAGTCTGGGGTATCATCCAGTTGTCTGCAATCACGTTTATATATTCTTCATCCGTCATTTTTGACGTCAATCAAAAACCCATCGTTCGTTTCCATTCCACATTTTGGTATTAAAGCAACCTGCGTGCGCCTATATCGACTTGGGGAATTTGATCAGAGAATCGTTTCGAATTTTAAACTCCAAAAGCCTATTACAGCAAGCAGTTGTTTTGATGTAAAAACATGGACTTTAAATAAATAAGTTTTCAAATTAACTTTAAAGCTCACGAAGTAAGGCAATTTGTGGGCAGATAAACGTGGTTGCAGACAACAGGATGATATCCAAAACTCTACGTTTGCCCTTCGAGTATCGTTTTGTATACAACTTGAGATTTTTCGTCTCAGGAATTTCAGAAGGGGATTTTTTGCCACCCGATATTGTATATAAATCATTAAATACAAACGAAACATTAAAATTAAGAACAGAATTTCCAGGCCAGAATCTCATTGCTCTCCCCTAACCAAAGTAAATAACATTAACGTTTTATGGTGTTGCTCAAGCGGGAACAAGGCCATTTTAGGTTGCTGAAATAAAATAAATTGCACATTAAGGTTTTTCAAAATATCACTTTTGCAGATCGTTCATAGCTGTTAATTAAGACTCATTCATATCGGAAAAAAACATGGAAATTGAAGAGAGCAATATTTTTGTTTTCGTGATATGAAACAATCTCAACGAGCCATGACATTTAGAGTGACCTATTTACTTACAGTTGAGTGCATTTGAAAACTAAACTGTTCTTCCTCTGTTAAAATCAACAAAACGATCAATGTCATGTACGTCAGGTGTGCACTGTTATCTTCAGCATTATATAAAACTTCAAGCAATGGAAGAATCTACAAGAAAAAATTAAATTGAATTGAAAAATTGTTTTCTTTAATATTCATCATCTAAAAATTTACGATCAAACAGAGGCTAGGAAAACGATACTAAAGAGACATTGCAACTATGTGGCCTTTCGTAGAACATGAACAATAGAATTAAATGTTGATGGCAACTATACATACCACAAAGAAATCGAAATAAAACTAGCTAAGACTATATAAGATAAAATAAAAACACTGTTACAAGAAAAGTATGTTACATGCAAGAGGAAAGGCAAATGTTGACGAACATTGCATAAGCTTTCAGAGTATTTCAAACGTTCCGAAATGTGTATAAAGTTTAGTGTGGCTCTGAGAATATTTGAGTTTGAAGTGGATGACAATTTCTCATGGGCCATATAATATAATTCCAATGTGTTTACCATTCAAAAGGTTCAATATACCGTGAGGTCTAAGGGTGTCATTTATACTGCCGCGAAGGCTGCGTCTCTGAACATCATAAGCATGGCAAGGCAGAAAAAAGTGCTCCGTACAAGAAGAAGCTCCGTACAATGAAAAAACACCCAATGAAAAGAATGATCATATTTTTGAAATGAATTAAAAACACTTAACCTCGTACCCAGGGCTATTTCATTCAGAAGAAATACTGTATTGTATAAAATAGTCCTGGGTTCGAGGTTGAAAAACACTGAAACTTACCAAGTTTCCAAGATCATCCCTCTTTAGTAAATGATTCATAAAAGCCTCGTTTTGATGTAGCATTAAATATAACAAAAGGACTGTTTGGTCATTTCGAAGATCCCTAAAACCATGAAAAAAAAAACATGAAAAATTCTTCGTTTAATTTAAAATATACCGTCTTCTTGAATTTTCGATCTCAGAAATAGATTAAAAAACATGCTTAGTTACAGTTGACATCTGCTATCTCATCTGCCTGTTATCTCAAACATTCGATATTTCGAAAAGGTTTACATTTCTATTAGTGCTATTAGTGATATTAAGCATTGCTACTTACAACCTGATATTAAGCATTGCTACTTACAACCTGCCCTTGGCCTTTAAGGTCAGGTAAAGGTCTACATTTAGTCTAACATTCCCTCGATATGGCATTCCCTCGATATATTGAGTACAAAATAAGAATTTGTGATTTGGCACGAAATAGACTTGGAACAAGTCTACATTCAGTCTGGCTGCACGGATGAGCCCTGACATAGGCCGAAACCTGTTTGATGAGCCCTGACAAAGGGCGAAACCTGTTTGTAGCCGACTGTTTGAGGAGTAAGTGTTATTCTCCCAAAAATGCTTAATCTTACAAAACACTGCCAGTTAATTCAAAATGGCTTTTTAATAACGAAATATACAACTGTTATTTGTCATAGATCTAGAGACGGTGTATGTGTGTGTGATTATCCCTGCTGTGATTTTATGGCCATTGACAGAGATCAAAATTCCCGTTTCCAGTGAATTTTTCGAGTTTGCTGAATACTACATTTAAGGAAGACATTGTGGCAAGGTTTTATAACTCCTATCACCAGTGTTATTACCGTAAATTATAAACTAACATTTCAAGGAAATCAAACGTGTATTCTTATCAACATTATAAATTTCTCTAATGCCTACAAAGAACGAGGTATTCTATTATGTTAATTTATGCACTCATATACAATGATTATTTTGGGGATAACATGCGGGCCAACCTGCTTACTTATTCATTTATTTAATGTGTTTATGCAATGAAATTTTCCAACCTTTTTTTGCAAAATAAATACTTCGAACTCCACTGAGAAATTTTATATATAAATTTTCAACAAATGATAATAATTTTGTTTTGTAATCGGTCATTAAAATTGGACAGTCAATGCTCATTGTTGTAAATAGTCATTTTTGTGAAAATGAGAGTCTTCAGGTATAATATGAAAAAGAACTGGATCTTTTTAAAATGCAATTACAAAAAATTCAAAATAAGACACTTTAAGGGACACTTTAAGGGACACTTTAAAGGACACTTTAAGGGACACTTTAAGGGACAATTTAAGGGACAATTTAAGGGACATTTTAAGGGACACTTAAAGGGTGCACAGCATCTAATACAGAATTATGATGATGATACTTACATATAACTTTAAAAAACTTAATACGGTTGCCATATTAAAGAACAACTTCGAATGCAGCCCGAGAATTTGCACAAGTAATTAAAAATATTGCGCAAATGTCGAGGGAAAACAGATTGTCTAGTCTATGAAATGTTGTTCATTAAAGATTTGAAGCCAAAATTGAACAGGCAGTCAGATTCCATCGCCGCCAAATAGTTCACTTAGTCTTTTTGGCGCCAATCATCTGAACCGCGAAAATTCTCACCACGTTTAAAAAACTACTAGAACAAATTACACGGTGAGCATAGAGATAGGTCATAGAAAATTTGTAAAACTGTGTGTTTATAAGACACAATTATTGATTATAAAAAAAATTATTTGAAAAAAAACTCACCTGCTTACAGCTCTGAAAAGTCGATCAAACTTTATTATTGACGTCATTCCTGTTTCACATTTATTTTTCAAATCATCTGAAAAATAATTATCATCTGTAATAATGTATATGTTTATTTATTTATTTAAAAGATCTTTTGCAACCATCATGCACTGCGCAAGTGTTGTTTTGGCGTGTGATGATCATTTTCGTCATCATAAAAATTAAGAAGTTAGATGCTGAAATGTGCTTGAATTTTCTTTTTCAATTGCCTCATTTTATAAAATCATTATATATTCAACGTATTTTAAATATCGGAATAATCCCCCAAAATAGAAAATATTTTGGTTAATGCTTCAGCTTTTAAACAATGCTTTAATCGCTTTAATCGGTCAATCTCATGATGTTCTATAACCTGTCAGAGTAGGTAACTCATATTTTGGTCACCCCATATAAAGAATATTTTTTTACAATGGGTTCGTTTTATAAATCTATAAACATTCAACATATCTTTATTATCGGAATATTCCCCAAAAATAGGAAATATCTTAGTTAATGTTTCAGCTTTGGAATAATATTCAAATAAATTGAATCCGTTAATTCCAGGAAATTATATAACTTGTCAAAGTGAGTTACTCATATTTCGGTCACCCGATATATAGAAAATAATTTAATCAGTTTCTTCCACCAAAATAATCTACTAAAATCAATAAACAAACAAAGAAAACATTTTCAGTTGGTAAATACCAAAAAGATAACTCTCACCTGTCTTTTGTCCTTTGACTTCAGGAACTTTGTCTTTCGATCTTTGGCCATTACACATGAATATCATATCTCTGTATGGATTTTTATCTTTCGTCAGTTGATTTAATAGAACGAGTAAAAGTAACAAACTATGATTGGCCAGCGGTCGCAACAAATCAGAATTACTTTCTTCCGCTACTCCAAAAATTGACCACACCGTTGCTAAGAGTGAAATCAATCAATCAACCAATCAAAATTTTTCAGTGTTCGAAGTTCGAATTACGATTATGTAATTGTCCAGAAATTTTCGTTAATTTTCCTGAGTCGTAGTATAACCCACGACGATTGCAATAAGTCCATGTCTAGCTCCAAAAATGTCCCCACCTTTTCAAAGACGCTTCGAGCCTTATTTTGGATAATTCCACAAATTAAAATTTTAATTCATGCAAAGAAAAACAAATAGTTCCTTGCATTTGTACATGGTCTAAACTTTATTTCATGAAAATAAAAGCCGACCGTATCCACGTTCGTTGAAATGGTGCCTGGCCTAAATATATACCATGTTTCCTAACACCCATGGTTATTTAATCAATTCAAGAACATTTAATGAGTATCGCTAATGCCTCATTCAGAGTGCAGTGTAAATCAGCTTAAACTAATCCTGGTTATCAAGTGCTGCATTCCAATTGAATGCTGGCGAATCGAACAGATCGAATACAGAAATTTAATCTGGCTTAGATAAAGCTGAGTTACCTGAGTCAATGTGAAAACGTTACAAGAAATTAAAAAAAACTATTTAAAATTTAAAAAAATCTAAAATTTAAAAAATAAACAATGTGTAAACACAATTACAACAAAACTTAAATTTGAAGTACTTACACAATGTTTTTCTCAAAAGTCCAGCCCCATCTTCTTCGGTAGGAAGCAAATGATTTTTTACATAATTATGAATTAATTTTTTGACGATTTTGGATGCTTGGTCTGCACTGGAAAATCAAATAAAAATAAATAAATCAAATAAAAATAAATAAATCAAATAAATATAAATAAATAAATTGAAACTATAAAATTTTAAAAGCTATAAAACTAAATTACACTCTTGCGGGTACACTTTTAAAAGTTACCAGAAATTTAATTGGATTTTAGAACATTGGTTAACATCGTTTTAATTCTCCATTCATTGGCTGATTCTTCAAATGGTCAGGGAATTCAACATTCGAATGCCAAGTCTCTTTCTGTCTGAAATAAAATCTTGCAGTTGAGTTCCACACGACGCAAACATCATTTTGGTTGGAAATCATCCAAAACAGTTGAAGCTCGCAACCACAATTGACTGGATTTCTGGAAGAATATACTCGAGAAGCTGCTTGGGGTATGGCACGAAAGAAATTATAAAAACAACAACTTTACAACGGATACGCCCAAACAATGTTTCCTTGTGCGCTATTTTGCACAGTATCATACAAATCTTTTTTTGAACAAAAGTTTGCCGAAGATCTTTTCCAATTGCCTTGGAAAGTGTGTCCGCTTAAGCACATTTGTCCCAAGATCGGTTTTAATTTCAGAAATTTTGAAGATGATTATTATGAAACTGTAAAACATGGGGCGAAAATTTTGAGAATTTATATATATACCGGGTGTCCCAAAAAAATGTTGCGGTGTTTAAAAATTAATTTGGTCAAGAAAATGTGAGTAAATGGTAATTAGAAAGAGAACACTGTATTGCAAAGGAACAGAATTAGCCAATAAAAAATATTTGAGGTTAATCGGTTCATTTGTTCCGAAGTTATTAGCAATTTAGTTGAAAATAATAAAACAAAAGAATTCTCAAAATGTTGGTCAATATTTTAGCTTCACTTCAATTGCAATGAAAGTGATATTATCAAGGGACATCAATTAAAAATATTGCACAATTGATTCGTGAAAAACGTATTTCTTAAACAATTATTTCTAAAAATATCTTGCACAGTTACCTCTCAAAAACAGTTTGCGAAATTAGTTTTGAATTAACAAATGCAGCAACGCTAAAATGTTGACCAGACATGATCGAATTTTTGGCTTGATTTCGACTTGTTTTTCAACCAATTTTTCAGCAAAATTGCTTATAACTTCGGAACAAATGAGCCGATTAACCTCAGATATTTTTTATTGGCCAATTTTGTTCCTTTGCAATACAGTGTTCTCTTTCTAATTTACTCACTATTTTTGGCCAAATGAATTTTTAAACACCGCAGCATTTTTTTGGGATACCTGGTAGTACATCTTTCCAAGGCAGGCTATGTTATTTTCTGAGGCAGAGTTTCAGTTTCTTTAAATATGGAGATGGAATATTAAATTTTATCCTTTGCTCCAAGACAGGGAAGAGTGAGCATATACCATGTATAATATTACACGGTGTAATTTATGTTTGGCTTGATCTCCGTGTCGATGCTTTATAATTTTTTTTTAACGTAATAATGCCTTTTTTTTTATTCCTAAAGATTGCGAGAATTTAATAAGACACATGCTAATAGTCGATTCAAACAAACGATACTCGATTGTCCAAATAAAACAACATAAATGGATGATCCAAGGCGAGCCATACGAAGATCTTGTTGATGCAGAAGATCAGCACGAGGAAGGCATTGGTGGTTGCATGTATAATGAGAAAGTACTGCAGCAAATGGAACAACTTGGGAAAGACAAGTCCAAAATCATTAGTGTGAGTTGTAACACTTTTTATAGAGGATGTTCTTTAAAAATCTTGCTGACAAAAACGCTTTTGCGTATAACCAGGGTATAACCATATCATTAAAAGAAACTGAGGAAATCTTTTCTGTTACGCAAAGAAATTGAAAAGATTAAAAGATGGAGACATGAACATTAACAAGGGCAGATTTTGCAGTAATAGAGAAATTGATACCCCAATTTCAAAGCGATTGGCCATCGAAGACAAAGCAAATTCTCTCAAGCAAAAAATCGAGACAAACAAAGCCATGTTTTAATTTTCTGCTTGGGAGAATTCGCTTTGTCTAGAATGGCTAATCGTTTTGAAATTGGCTTGTCGATTTCACCATTGTTACAAACTCTGCTCTTGTTATAAACATTAGCACATACAACTTTTTAGATTTTCGTATATTTTTAAAACCATTAATGTTTCAGCAACTCAGTTTTAGTCATATCTACGTTGACAACATGTGTATAGAATAATCAACAGGCAGAAATATTAATTGTATCAACATGAACTAACAATCGCTTCATTTTCGCTTCCAGGCCCTTCAGAAGAAATCATTTGACTCACTGTATGGCCTATATCAAATTTTACTTGAGAAGAGAAAACGGGAGATTAGATCTTTGGACGAAAACAACATTAATGGAAATGATATTGAAAGTGAATATGTTCATATCGAAGGGCTCCCACAGGAGATAGATTTAAATAGGCAAAGTCCTACACTCATTGTACCTGGAAACATGCCAGAAAATGTGTCTTATGGCACGACGTTTCTAAACGGAGACGATTTGAATAGACCTGACGTGCAAAAGTACTTATCGTCGAGGCGTCATACTTTTGCTGTCGCGCTGGACCCTCGAGAAGTTGAGCGTATTGGTGTCCAAGACAGCAATGACACCGCAAATATCCCCGAAATATCACGCAGATCACCTACACCACCTCCAGGCGATCAACGGAAACTGTCATACAAGGAGCAATTTTTGCCTTGCCCAGCCGTATTGCAAGTGCGACCTTCGTACGATAGGAGAGCTTCTGATGGATCTGCGTCGATACAATCTAGTATAGCGCAGTTTCATGCTTTGCGAAAGGCTCGAAAGGCTTTCAATCAAGTTTCAAATCACGATGACTCAAGCGGAGGGAGCAATCAAAGTAGTATGGAACAGTTACTAGGTGTGTCTTCTTTCAAGGAGGACGACAGGGACTCCGGTTCTGACCAAGAACCTGACCTTGAAGCAGTGGCAAGATATCTGAAGGGTAGGGGGAGGCAGCAGAGGCATACTCTAGGATGTACTATGGACCCTCCTGCTGGATGGTCTGAGGGAGGAGCACCTGATCTTTTTTGTCCGGGGCCTCAGCGCAGAACAGCTTTGGTCCCAACTCGAGAGCGAGAACGTGCCAGTCCCATTCCATACAGTTCTAGTTTAGCTGGTTCAGGAGAATCACGGTCGCGGTATCTCCGTCGATCTTCAGAAGGCAACACTGGCGCTGGTACCAAACCTCCTACTATAAGCCAGACAGGTGAAGGACCTTATCCAATAAAACACTTACAGGCGGAATTTATGAAGCTTCAACAACTTTATGGCAACAAAACTGAACAACCAAACCATCGTCAAAGGCGAGGTGCAATGATAGAGCAGCATGTGCGAAAGAGAGATGGTCCTACGCGTCACTCATATCCCGCGTATCAAGATATGCAAATGGAAAGGTATGAGGAAACAATGACAGAAGATGAAGATTCTGGTACTGCTACTGAGGTTCCATTAGAGACTCCGGCGCCGGATAATGCTATCAGGCAGCAAGAACAGCAAGGCGTTCTTCTGTATTTACAAAGGAAGCAGGAAGAAGAAAGGCAACGGCTGCATCATGAGCAACGTTTGAAACACAAACTCTTATTAAAACGACAAAGGGAAGAGCAACGAGAGTTGATTAGAAGAGCGTCTGGCGGTAGTCCAAATCTCGAGGCTAGCATTGAGACATTCTTGAAGATGAAAGGCCTGGCGCCCGAGAATAAATCAGTCAGCCCAGATATAACCGCTGTGACATCAGCTGCTTTTCCGCAGCAACCGGAACAGTTACAGGAACAAATGCAAAAACTCAATTTACGCATACCGGATATCGCATTTACTGCGCCATCAGCAGTGAATCCTGTGAATTTTGAATCCCCTTTTAACGTTCACCAAACATCAGCGTCTGTTATGCCTGATGAAGGTAGGATTAGGGGTCATTCGAGGCAGAAATCCGCTCCGGCTGGTGTCCCTTACTCGGAGCAACCCCGTGTATCTTTCTCAGAACAATCTCGACAAATGGACGTTGAAATGACACGAATAAATTCAGGAAACGAATCAGCGGAGAATAGTAACTTTCCTAACATCCACCAGTCAGACTTTCACCAGGCGTCTCTCTTTTTTCCATTCGCGAATATTGGCATGCATCCTTTATTTGCAACTGGCAACGCAGCCCACTCAGCTAACCAATTACTTGCTGGTCACAATGGCGGGGTTGTTTCCGCACCTTTGTCCCCGGTATTGGCTATGACCGTACCTACAAGTATGGAATCTCCGCACAACGAATGTCTCATTCAAAACAACAATAATAACTCAGACACACACGCATTTAACTGTTGGGCTTCTCTGCGTAATGAAAATTCCACTAAAGATGGCGATGAACCGTATTTCGATGTTCCAATAAAAGAGACAACATACCCACTTCGAACGGCAATAAGTTACGATATGATATCTAAAAAAGAAATTGCGTTTATCGTATCGCAGATACAACGGGTCTTAGACGAAAGGCAACATTGTGGACTAGATTATAACCAAAGTGATGCGTATTTTTCTTTGTTTGGCAATGGTATACAAATGGAAATTGAGGTATCAAATGTACCTGGCAGTGATTTGAATGGAATTAAACTGCGGAAAGTTGACGGGGACACGTGGGTTTATAAGAAGCTTTGCAACGAACTTCTTTCAGTAATTAAGGTTTGAATTTAGAAATATTAAACTAATAATTTAATAAATTTATTAGTCATTGCTAACACTAATTTTAGAAAGTAATATTCTTACCTGTTTTAACCAAACAGCAACCATTTTTATTTGAATTTGATTCGGAGGGTAGTGAGAAGATTGGAGCATAGGACAATTATTCTGTCTTAAATCACGTGTGGTTTTTTATATTCGGAGGAACCCCAGCCCAATTCGAAAAAGCACAGAAAGTCCACAGAAAGCAAATTTCGAAAGACTATCACATATCGTAATTCTGATGTTGTTTTTTGAAGCCGATATGTTATTTGCATTTACTTGGTGTCCTAAAAAACTATAGACATTTTTGACAACTTCTGTTGTATGTTTTGGCTTCAGATATATACAATTAACATTGCCAGTAATTAGGGTAAATTTTAGCAGACTGTTTTGCATTTTAAGTTAATTGAGTATAGCGTTATGAAATGTTTCAAGAAAAGGGCGTTAGAGAAAAGGCTACTTTGTGCCTCCTAACAAACTGAAAAGTGAAGGCTGAGGCTTCAAGGAAAATTCAGTACTTTTAACAACGAACTAAACTGTCAAAAATTAATTTATTTCAATTTGCTATTTTGTTAATCTTCACTTCCATTGCTCTTTTAGTTACCCTTATGGCGGGTTTTGTTTTGCTTTCAAGACAAATTTCAACTTTATGTTTAAATTGATTTAAATTAGCCTACCAAAACACAGGTAAAATACCAAAACACAAGCTGATTGATTATCCACTGTTTTATTCACTTAATATTAAACGAAAAATGTTCTTACAGAAGCTGTTGAATTAGTGTGCCGTGTAAAGCGTTTAGGGAACATTAAGTCATCGGATTTTAATTCAATATACAGTCCAACTTCCATATGTAAAATTCAACTTACCTTGAACGATTAGTGCACACTTTTCCATTTAAAAAAATGGGAAGTTTCCGGGGCTCTTGCAAGTGAGGTTTAGTTGTATGTACAGTAGCCGAATAACTATAACGGTGTTTGGATAAAGTCGTTAACGCTTTTCTTCAAATACGGTTTCTGCAATCCTGCTGTTTGAATAGCCGTTTCCAGAAGAAATTTTATATTTATTGCAATATGAAAAATTTGCTCAGGAAAATGAAGCAAAAATGTGATATCCCAATGTTGGGTACGGTTTTTCAATCAATCGGTGCTGTTTGGTTTATGTAATTTTGCTGCATAACGATTCACCTTCCACGCGTGTAATGTATACAAGAGGTTGTAGGTGGTTTTCGTTTTCGTTTTTGTTTTTATGGACTGGTGAAAATTTTTGGGGAAAATTTGAGGCGGCAAAGTCACATACCAGTTCAAATAAAGTAGTCACTGAACTTTGAATTAAATCATTGTTTTTTTTTTGTAATACACAACTTTACATCTAGCTCTTCAATCAAATTAATTTAATTAGAAAGTATATAGTATTAGTAGCATTAAACCAGTGGTTTAAAAGAAGGAGGGAATTTGCGACTTGTCCGTTCAATACTTGTAATCCTTTGCAAAGTTTGTTGTTTTGGGGAATTTTTGTATGCTAAACAAACTCGAGTTTATTCACTACTTTGGTGGAGATCATGCTATTTTTGTATACTGTAGCATCATCCAATCGCGCACATTTGTCTCACAAAATTGTGATTTGATAATTGTCAAAAGTGTCATGTTCCCACTCAGGTAGGCGTGCTACAATTTTCATTAAGACATTAAAACACAAAAAAACAAGTTTTCTTTATTATTTTAATTTAGTTTTAAATTAATTTTATAGTCTGTCTGTCTGTTTGTTTGTTTGTTTGTTTACGTGAATAAAAAGGACAGAAAGGGACTTTGTTTAAACGTAGTCCCTTTTATTTTTGTGATGATTTGTTGGTGCTGTATTTTAATTTCTCAGTTCAAAAATAGAGAAAGAAAACGTGCGGGACCGAAAAATGTTGAAGACAGAATACCTTCATAACAACAATACCTGTCATGCTTTTGTATGATGCCTGTCATGATTTGGCCAATCAGATTACATAAGGCGTTATCTTCGTGTGATATCCAGTAGTGGTTCCATACATTAGTGAAAATATGGACTCATTTCTCTGACAGTGGTCCAACTTTTTGAAGTGCAATACTTGTTTTTATAACATTTGAAGTGCAATACTTGTTTTGATATGAAAGACTTCTGAAAAGAAAAAGAGATTTGGCTAACTTTCAGTTCTTTTTCGGCCTTGGCACTGATCATAAGATATTACGTGCAAACAAGTTCATTACGTGTCAAATTAAGTTGTTTTCAAAAGAAATTATAACTGGTTATTGGTTTTCGAAGTAGAAATCTACTTTATCTTGAGACAAACACAATAATTGAGGTGGTGAAGAATGCTCTGAAGAAGCATATAAATCCTCTGCAGCAACCGTTGCATTTCTGCTTCAATACACGATAATCTTCGATTCGAGATTTTTCTGTTGATTTACGTTTTTTTTTATTTTGCACAAAATTTGATTTTGTAATATTTATAATTTATCAAGCACACTCTCATATCAGTTAAGACCTTTTTTACTTAATTTTAACTTTCACATTGAAACGCATGTACAAACCTCTCAAACCTCAGTAGACCCACAATTTTTTCTTGAGATTAAGAAATTTTGACGTTATGTAACGATTTATTTTGAAGTTTAAATGATTTTTTCATCCAAACCCCTTTACCACAGGCTTCTTTAAATTTTGTTGCATACTATGCGTCCGTTCACGAATTTTTATTTTGGGTTTACTTTTCTAATAATTTTCACGACAAACATAAATTTTTCCAGTAAACGACGGGAAGGAACATTCAAAGAAATTAATATAGATATGGCATTGAAGCGGAATTATAAATAAATATATATTAAATAGACAACTAAAAATTATATGGTTATGTTGATTGCGAATGTAAAGTTCATTCATCCATGATTTGATTCATTATTGCTCTGATTGTTATTATTGTTAGTGTAATTAAAAGTATTTCTATCGGGTGATAGTCAACACCGTCTCTTTTATTTTGAGTTCTTCAGCGTGCACGCAGCCTCTTGTGTGTAGCTAAAGCTGTGTATGTCATTCGCAGAGTCGAGGCTTTTGTTTTGCTCTGGCAGCAAATTTAAACTTTTAATGCAAAAAAAATTCGTCTTTCCGGGCAGGAGAGCAGGAGGATGTTTTTAATTCAAGTCTACAGAGGAGTATCAAACATCTCCCGCATATACTCCAACCATAGTCATTGCTCGAATATTTTTAATGACAAATGAAAATGTACGGTTTCTTTTAATATTCTCCAAATATCTACACACTATATACCTGGAACACACATTTTTAATCATAATAATATAACTTTGTATTAACATATTATAGGATCTATTTTCGTATTTGTAGTTTATATGTTATGTATATTATGAAAACCTGTAAAATGTAACTTGGTTTAGTTGTTAACCATGTATCGTGAGATATTGTGTCTTGTCAATAAAAAAAAGCGCAAAATTAAAAACATTCTCCTCCGCATAAGTGAAAAACATTATTTTTTATAACGGGGAAAAAGTGTACGCATTTTTTATATAAGAAAGCAAAAGTGCAATCAAATTTCAAAAATTTAGCTTGTTGATGATGGTTCAAGGCATGTGCTTGGTTAGATTTATACGCACCGCGCTGTTATATTTGGTTAAATTTGGGAGGGGAGAGGTCTACCTGGCACTGAACAGTAGGCTATAAGAAATTTACGTTTCACTTCATTCATGAGATTTTTCAAATTTGCATCAATTGTAAGTATACCTTATAGCCCGTTAATTTTGAGTACTCTAATATAATGTTGCGTTAACCTGCGTTAACCTTATCTTTTGGACAGAAACAATTTCTAAGATTTGACAAAATCAAAAGTCTCATGAAAAACTGTTAGGTGTCGTATGATAGCTTATTGCAAATTTATTTTAATTGAAATTTTTAGTTATTTTTAATAAAATGGTTAGGTAACAGCATTACCTTTTGGATTAAAACTTCGAAATTGGACGTTTTTCTGCCAAAATGGCAAGGTTATAGCCTTACTTTT
The DNA here is from genome assembly GCA_036873815.1 of Phacellophora camtschatica. Lineage (NCBI taxonomy): Eukaryota > Metazoa > Cnidaria > Scyphozoa > Semaeostomeae > Ulmaridae > Phacellophora > Phacellophora camtschatica. Next base: position 24,566 of record JAYJMH010040764.1, on the reverse strand, counting down.
TCGATGAAAACAAGGCTTTTAAGGTTATAGCCTTACTTTTTGGATGAAAACAAGGAAAACAAAACAAGTTGGAAGCTTTAAAGAAAAAAATTGCGTTAAAAATAACCTTTATATCGTTATTAACCTTTGTATTATATTCTTTACTATTTGGTTAAAAATAAAAATTTGACATTTAATCACAGCGCTGTTCATTCGTAAAATATTTTAATCTTTAAGCTATTTTCAATAATTGCTTGCAAAAAGTACTGTTATGAAGGAAAACATTTCATCGTGCTACGAAATTATACAAGCACATCTAGCATTATATACATTTTAAGGTAAATTTAAAACATAAATGGTGCCAAATTTGAAAAGCTAAAACTAAAACCTTGAAGTAACAATATGATTAATACGTGTATATAAATTGTTTTAATTTGATTCCCCGCGTCTGGGCTATAACTGCAAAATAATTTTCATGGTTTGGCCACATCTTTGCTTGTAAACGATGTACAACAATCTCCTTAATATTATATTATACAAGCACATCTAGCATTATGTACATTTAAAATCAATTTAAAACACAAATAGTACCAAATTTGAAAAGCTAAAACTAAACCTTGAAGTAACAATATCAATAATGCATGTACATGAATTGCTATATTTTTATTCCCCGCATCTAGGCCAACTGCAAAACAATTTGCTTGCTTTGGTCACATCTTTGCTTGCAAACGAAGGACAACAATCTCCCTAATACTATATTATACAAGCACATCTAACACTATGTACATTTAAAGCAAATTTAAAACACAAATGGTAATAAATTTGAAAAGCTAAAACTAAACCTTGAAGTAACAATATGATTAATACATGTTCACGAATTGTTATATTTTCATTCCCCGCATCTGGGCTAACTGCAAAAGAATTTTCATGGTTTGGTCACTTGCTTGTAAACGAAGTACAACAATCTCCCTAATACTATATTCTACCGGGTGTCCCAAAAAAATGGCTACGGATTTAATTGAGGCTGACAATAAAAATATTACCTAAAATAATATGAAATGTTTTTTATATTATGTATTGATTGTTAACTTAATCAAAAATACATTGCTTGTCATTTTTGGTGCCTTGTAACTTGAGATATTAATTTTCAAAGTTGAAATATTGTGTCACCCTCAAACCAGAGCTTTTGCATAATTGCCTAAAGAAGAGTATTTGATTTTTTTTTTGGAGGGGGGTGGGGGGTGCTCAGCTGATGTTCGTTTGTTCTTTTATCATTTTGGAAAATAACTTACTGAACAAAACTATCGTTGATTAAAAAAAGCTTATCTTTTTTATAGTGTCTTGTGCATTCATTGATGCAGTTTTTCATAAGTTATTTCCAAGGAATTAAAGTCAAATTACGATTTTAACCACACATTCATTTTTCATTTTTTTTGTTTTTCTATTAAATATGGCAAAAATCTCAATGTCCATTGTTAAACAACTTGTAGGCTATGGATTCCTTGCTTGCTTGAAATCAGGATCAAGGCGATTCCCCAAAATGACAGACTTTTGGTAGACCATTTTGCAAAATCTCCGGTTTGATGTGACCAAATCACAATTTCAACTTCAAAAATTAATATCTCAACTTACAAGGGACCAAAAATGTCAAACAATGTATTTTTGATCAAGTTAACAATCAATGAGTAACATCAAAAACATTTCGTAGCATTTTAGGTAATATTTTCATTGTCAGACGGAATCAAATCCGTAGCCATTTTTCTTGGGACACCCAGTACAAGATAAAGAAAGAGTATCTCACCCTGTTGAATTCCATGGCCACAGCATATTTGGCTCATTGTATGGCCCGTCATAAGTTCCACGAAATTGATTTTTAGGAAAATCCTCTTCGCATTCACAAATCAATAAACGATGGCATTTTGGAGCTACAAACAAATACAAACAAAATAATGCAAACAAAATGTAATCAAAAAGCGTTAAAGCATTAAAATAAAAAAATACATTTTGAACCTTCTGAAGTTTGAACAAAATATATTTTTGGAATTATCAGCAGGTAGATGGAAATCACAAAACACAAATTAAATCTAACTAATCAAGCCTTAAGATGCTATGAATATGATGTTATGAAGTGGTAAGAGCTTTAATATCCAGATAAAATTATGCAAAACGAAAAATATCTAAATCTCAAAATTCCCTAAAAGACCACCGTAATGTGAAAATTTCCCAAAACAGCCTCTTATATCAAATAATTCAATTCAATTCAATTTATTTATTCGTAGAATACCATCAACTGCTACAATGGGTATCTTATAAATGGAAAAAAAAATATTATAAAATGTATTCTACACGACCCAAGAAAAGCATAGCTTAACCAGCCTGGGCCGTAAATTAAACTGTAAAATAACAAAAATGATTATATTGTATAAATATATGATAACATGGAAATATAGCAGCAACAATTAAGCAAAAATACAATCAACAACAAAGATTATCAACACAAAACTTCCTGTACAACAGCTTTCCAAATGTGAAAAAATATTTGGGGCACTATTTGGGGCACTATTTGGGGCAGTATTTGGGGTAGTATTTTGATTGGTTTTACCTCTCATTCTTCTTTCAGTCCTATCCCATGATGCTAATAACATGATGATAGATACAACTACAACAGCAACTACGCAACCAGCTATTATTGGACCCATGACGTTCTCCTTTTCTTCCTTTGAAATGACTCCAGCTTTGAGCACATTCTTACTGACTTTTGAAATGATTCTAGTTACAAGTCCTATACAATGAAAACAAATGTCAATTACAGTTAATTACTCTAACCCTTCCCACCCGGACAGAACCATGTGGCCCATTGCCTAACAACATAAAACGTAATATTTTCAGGAGGTAAATTTAGACATAACTTTATAGTTCTTTGAGATATTTCAACCTACGTTTATATTCTAAATTTCAAATTTCACACCAATTTCAAAGGGATTAGCCATTCAAGACAAAGCAAATTCTCTCAAGCAGAAAATCAAAACATGGCTTTGTTTGTTTCGATTTTCTGCTTGAAAAATTCATTTTATGATCCAAGGCATGTAAATTAATCTCCAACAACGGGGCGATGTAGACATTTTCATTTTATTTTGAGACGTCAAAGCCACTTGAAACTTTCCGAATCTCACTGGTACAATGCCGCGAGGTGTGAATTCTATTCAATTCAGTCAGTAGAAAATAAATGTGGATATATAGGTCGTTACTTAATCAACAAATCAAGATTTAAACCTATGCTGAAAAATTCACATATGTATTAAATACCATTTGGAGTAACTGTAACTATCATTGTATCACTATATACTCCAACCCCGACGCCATTCTCGCAAGTAACTGAAAACGCTGCTTTACTGCCAACTCTTAACTCAAATAGCATCCATGGATGTTCTGCTCTTGTTGAAGAATATTTCCATGTTGTTTTGTTGTTTTCTTTATATTTTATATGGTGACGTGTTATTGCGCTGTAGGAATCGAAGCCTGGGATCCAACTCACGTTTACAGCTGTGATGTTAAATTGTGTTGCTTTGAGGACTTGGGGAGGAAGAGGAAAACCTGAAAAACAAAATATAAAAAGTGAAGACAGTTTCTTATGGATTAAAACGAGTAAAATAAGTGAGTTAAAAACTACTAATAATAATAATAAAAATAATCTAAAACTTATACACATTAAAAATCATTATACTCACGGTCACTCGAGCGCTAATTAAAACATTATTTTAGTGGCCCTTACAATTTAAAGTCAAATCAAACACTAAATCAAATGATAATAGTGAGCAATTTGTTCCATTTCAGAGCAGTTACGCTAAAAAATAACAGTTAAGAAAATCTAAATTTAAAACATGCAAAGTATCTGACAAAATTCAAATTTAAATTCAAATTTAAAAACTATGCACTGGTTTCTTAATCTTAAAATTTGCGCATAACATTGAAAACAAAACAACACTGAAAAAAAAACAATTTTATAGAAGCTTTTAGCGTGATAGAAAAATTACTTGAAAACATTAGAAAAATAATATCTTATTAATTTTAAGATGTTTATATGATACAACAAATAAAATATGCATAAAGTACATATACAAATAACAACAATTAACAAAAAAAGACAACCATGCAGATAATTAAATTATAGTGCCAAACATTAACTATCACGCAACTCAAAATATAACACATTCATTTAAAGAATTGCAATGACACAAGTTATAGAATATATTTTTTGAAAAGGTTTTTTGAAAATTCTCTGAAGATTGAGCTGAACAGGAGGAGCCTAAACGTTTTTCATTTGTAAAATTTTGATAATCCGTAAGGTGAAGTGACAACACTGTGTAACCAAGGACGAAACTCTCGAGTAAAGAGACAAAGTAATAGGGGCAAATCAAGTTACAACGCCCATAAACAAATACAAAGAGGTATGTTTATTTAAAAGACAAAAGACATGTTTATATATTCTGCCAAAAAGATAGAATGTACGGCCCTGTTAGCACCCGATTCTTACATCACTGCTGTGTAATAAAATACAATAATAAATAAATGATTTAATATGTATACTAGATAGACTGAAAGTAACTTACCCTGCACAACTAAAGTAATAATGTTCCAATCTGATCCATACTTATTAATAGCAGAGCAATTATATGCACCAGCATCCTTCATTTTGATGTTACTCAAAACAAGTTTGCCTTCTTTGTAATACGGAAGACTTCTGCGACGCCGCTTTATTATTCGTTTTGACTTGAAATTCCATGATATGGACGGTTTCGGATGTCCAACAGACCTACAAGGCAGTCCTACATTGGCGTTGATGTGATCTCTGACGATTTGAGTCAATGTGAGAATCCGTGCTGGAACTAAATTTAAAAACATGTTAACTAAAAAAAAAATAAAAATAAAAACCTACGTATGAGAAACTAACTTTTCAAGACCCTGAAACTTTTTCTCCAAAAATCAATCTTATGTAAATAATTTAAGCATTTAACATTTCGAAAGAAGTAGATACCACGTTATTAAAAACATATGATATGTTTTATTCTGATTAAAAATCCAATAAATAATTCTTCCTTACTTTTTGTCATTGTCATAGTTTTAACCAATCCAGTTCTCATTCCTGTTCCAATTCTCGTTTGTGCAGTCATCCAAATCTCATACTTCTTTCCAACTTCCAATCCGACTAACGTATGTGATGTAGCATTACGACTCAATCTAAATTCGTGTTGTGACGTAGAACCGTCCATTGATTTTCGATAGTGCAAAATATAGCCAGTTATAATTCCGTTTGGTTGCGAAGGCTTTTCCCACGTGACCAAGATTTGATGAGGCGACGCAGCGACAGCTCGTAAATGATGAGGAGGACCAGGTTCTAAAATATATTTTTAAAATTTGATGAACAGTCATGCAATCAGTAAATAAAAACAAAACCTACTATAAGGTAACAAAAATGACTATATACTGCTGAAAGTCAAGAAGACGTAACGATAACTTCTGCCCTCAAATTGTTCTGGGGGGTCTGAGGGCAGAGGTTTTTGTGCAGATATTCAAAAATTAATTTATTCACACTCAAGTGGAATATCGAAAGCTGAGAGGGAAGAAATTTAGAAAATTTCCTATTTTACAAGGAAAACGACATAACTTTAGGAAAAACTCAAAATTTATCTTGTCCAGGAAAGGAAACGCGAGGGGATTTCCCACAGCTACATCCAAATTTGATAACAAATCCAAGCAATGTAATTGGTCGAAAGAAAAAATGTACACAATGCACTGATTGGATAAAAACATTATCTTCCCTTGTTGTTCACAATACAAAAAGTAACACACAAGTAAATAAACTTTATTAAAATAATTCAACTTAATTCAAAAGATAAACGTAGAAAAAATTCTTTCTGCAGTTACACTCTGAAAATATAAAGCTTTACGTTGTTTATCAATCGGTCATGTTGCCTTTCCAGGGGAGGGGGGGTTTTGAAAAGATTAAATGTGCTTACGATCTTCTCGCGTTCTTGCTGAAATTGGATCACTTAATTTTCCATCACCACCACCTCTTGTAAAAGCCAATACACATATCTTATAAATAGCGTATTTTTTCAAGCTGGTCAACTCAGCATAATTATCTCCAATGACTTCTTTTTCGAATGTTTTCTTCGAAACAAGTTCCGTGTATATTACTTTGTGGCCTTTGATAAGACCATGACGATACCGCTGCGGAGGCAGACTCCATTGCACTCTAATGATTTGAGAACTTATAGCAGTTGCTGTAATACGCTGTGGAGGAGCTGTTGGTGCTGCAATGTAATCGTTCAAAAGCAGATTAAAATGAGCAACTGTTTTTAATAGACGATTCCGCTAAAGATGGCTATGCAATGCGCTCAATAGGGTATTAGGACTATGCAATGCGCTCAATTATCGAATAGCAATAGAATCAGCTCGATAATAGAACGCATTCTATCTTGGTCGTAATACCTCTTCGGCCATCTGTAGCGGAATTTTCTATTAAAATGTGTCGTATTTTATTAACTATGCATCTTATCATAAAATCTGCAACATATTGCAGGGTAGGTGCTAGATCCTATAGACTTAATGCCCGCCGAGTATCTCCAGATATATGACAAAAAGAACAAACAATATTTGTCATATATATCTGGTAGCAGCCAGCAGATGTTAAGTCCATATGATATAATGTCCACCGTATATTAGAACCCATAACTTCTCTTCCTTGTAATGTGTTTCATGTAACGTGTAAAACGCGGAACGTGTGGGATATATCACACTCCATAAAAATATTTTACTTCATGTTAGGCAATGTAGTATTTTACAAAACAACTATTTATAAACAACGGCGTACTAACGCTGAATGTATGGAACATATCATACTCCATGAGCATATTTTACTTCATGTTAGGCAATGTAGCATTTTACAAAACAACTATTTACAAACAACGGCGTATTAACGATTTTAAAAACACTTAACAAGCATCTAAAGGTAAATTGTGCAGAGTCAAACACACATGGTTACAAAGTAATTGTAGAAAATCCGGCGTTCATGGAAAATTTCTGAAAAACAAAAATAAAAATAATACTTACCCCCTTCCAATGTCCTTTTCATAATCAATCGTGATGAGGGGCCATATCCCGCCCTCGTAAAAGCTTGCACAGTAATCGTATACAACGTAAATGGGGTCAGATTTTCCAAGAACACCTCAATACTCAAAAGGCCTAACACTGTTTTTCGCAGTGATTTTGGCGATATGTCAAATGATTTATTGTATATCACGTGATAACCGAGTAGTATGCCATTTCTTTTGTTTCGTGGTGGAGCCTAAACATTGTCAAAAAAAATGAGAGTATATAACATCAAATTAAAAAAGAATATTTCAAGATACGATTATGTACCAACCTAATTTTCTCTCAAGATATAATTATGTTCCAACTTTATTATTATCTCTACTTCGTCACAAGCATCAGGAATCGAGCGAGCTGCCTGCACTAGTGTGACCTTTTTCTGAAAGCACATTTTTATTTTCAATGGTGTTATGGTTTATACTGGCCCCAGTAGTGCCCATCCCATATCAAAAATTAGAAATCTGGTTGAAAACAATTGATTGGCTGGTTAAAAATAATGACAATAAATTTTATTCGTTCATAAGTAAGTTGATGTTACAACTAGTCTATAAACCATCTAAATTGGGTTTTTTATTTAATATAAAAACATTTTGCCACACGATTCTATATTTTTGTTTGAGCCAATGAACATTCAGATATGTTGAAATAGATTCCATAGGTATATATTTCTTTTTGAAATATCCTGGGCACAAAATTAAAAATCGAATTAAAAATCTGTTCAGTAATGCAGTTTCTTGCTCTTCTATTATTAATTTTCTTACACATACTGTTGTTGCTAAATTAAAACATAATGACAATATTTATACGTATACGTGCATATAAATTCATCCTTGAAGCTTTCTAATTTTTAACTATATCTTATGGATGTACATAGTATTTCATAGCTTACCCTCCATTCTACTTTCAGCTTATCTTTAGATATTGGGATAACAGTCACATTCAAAGGTGGTGAAGATGGAGCTGTTTGATAGAAATCAAAATAAGATCAACATGCTAAAGATTTATATCACAAAAACAGGACCCATTCGATCACACCACCATATAATAGTCGATTCCGCAAAGGATAGCTGCAAGAGATTATTCCCAAGATTCGATGCATTCGAACTCGACAATCGAATGTCTACTGGAACTGCTAATGATTCACAACTCGAAAGCAATGAGTCATGGGTATAATTGCCACCATCCTTTGCGAAATCGTCTATTCTCCCATACATGGTAAAACCTATCAAAGTTTTTGGTAAGCAAGGAGTAATACAAGCAAATTAATAATATCAAGAGATAATGAAATTCATAATCAAACTCATATAAAAAATAAGAAAATCTTCATATTTGTATTTACTCCATAATATAAAATTTTCCTAATGTCTCTCAAGATAAATAATTTAAACAAACTCTTGAAAAATTTGAGCGTATGTTAAAATATAAAACTGTTACTATACGAAATTTCAGCCAAACAATTTTCTAAGCATCTCTGTTATTATACACATATAGCATACATTATACACATATAGCATACATTATACACATATAGCATACATTATACACATAAAGCATACATTATACACATATAGCATACATTATACACATATAGCATACATTATACACATATAGCATACATTATACATATATAGCATACAACCCGTACATAAGAACTTTAATTTTTGAATCTTAGCATAGCAAAGGTTCTTAATTATTGGGTCTAAAATCTGAAAATAATTCTATGGCAGCGTTTGGGCCTTAGAGGTACTCTACGAGCACAGAAAAGAGGTTTGAGGGTACTTTTCTCAAACTAGTTTTAATTGAACTGTCCAACGCAGCCTAAAAAGTTCTTTTAAAAATGGTTTTTATATGCGGGTTTTCACTGCATAATATTTAGATGATTAATTTTAAATTTGTTTGGGAATTTCTGCTGAATTATTTAGCATTTCAGTTAAAATAAATAAAATAAAATATCTACCTTCCTCCTCTGTCCTGAAAATGTTTTGTTTGCTCAAACCACTTTCACCAATGCGATTCGACGCTCTGACGCGAAAATTGTAAGACGCTCCAGGAAACAATCCCTTCACAGTTGCTTTCGTTTCGTTTCCTGACACAGTCATAGTTAATTTTCTTACCCATTCGTCTGAGTGTCTCTTAAAATCCAAAACATACCGCCAGATTCGTGAATGTCCATCAAAAGGATGCAGCCATTTCACTTCTAACCATCTGGATGACTTCCTGCCTAAAAAAGGTTCTTTTGGAGGATCTGGTTTTTCTGAAAAAAAAAACAAATTTGTATGAAATCTATTCGTATAGTGAATTAAAATGGTTTTGCAAGTAGATTTAGAAATACAGAGTATCAGTGGAAAATATAAAGCAAAAATATGACATCTGAATAACTAAAAGTATTAGGATAATTCAATCTAAAATAATAATGATTGAAATGCATATATACAAATATTTTTTTCAAGAAACTTAGAAAACTCTTCAGTACTGAAGTTTTCTAAATTTTTACAAATTTAGAACTGAAAGTTTCTTAAAATATTCTTGAGCAGTGCAAGGTAAATATGATATTGAAGCAGGAATACACTTTCATGTTTTATTTCAGAAAAACGTCCTGTGGAATTTGCATGTAACTATAATCCACAATCAATGTCAAAATTAAGTCAGTTTTAGTTCATACTTACTTTTAATACAAAATTACGAAGAGAAATAACATTTAGAAAGTTTCTTGATATTCTGGCTGAGTAATGAAAGTTTCTTAAGTTTTCAACAGCTCCAGTACTGGCTTCTTACATAAAAAATATGTGTATACATAATTAGAATAACTGCCAAAATATCTCAACTTTAAACTGAGCACTATACTGGTGTACTCACTACTCACTATGAAGACCCTGTGCTATCACTATCACTGCCACCTTAACCACGACTCCTAAACCACTAAAAACTACCTTGTCCAGTTGGGTGGGAATCGTTAAGGTGGTAACCAAAGTATGTATTATGTAACTGAACACTAGATATGTCAATAATATAAAACAAACTGGAAAAATAATTAAAGGTCATTTCATGTAAGGGTTATTTCAATGTAATGAATTCATCACTATAAAAGCACAATAAAATAAAAATTCTCGGTGACGAAATTAAACTTTTTAACGAAATGAATTTTTCCAATGAACATACCAAGGACAACAACTTTCACATCTTCTGTATCTCCACCAAAGGAATTCGAAGTTTGACACAGATATGTCCCATTATCACTTCTTCTTAAAGTATGGATCTTCAAAGTTGAGTTAAGTTGAGCTTGGTTGCCATTTTGCATCCTCTTTTCCACAATTTCATATTTACCAGAATTAATCAATAATTTCGACATTTTATACCAGTGCAGTTTGAGTATAGGTGTCCCTGATGCCATGCAATAAACAGTTGCGGAGGCGCCTTTCCTTTGTCTGATAACTTTGCTCGAAATTCGATTGACTACGGCTGGGACTGAAACGAGGTAGATCATAGATTATAGGTGATCTAATCACACACCATCTCCAGATATATGACAAATAGCAGTTGGACGTTTTGTCTTAAAATGTTATTGAAATGTATGTATATTTTAAGAATGAATAATATTTGTCATACATCTAAAGATTGTTTATGTGATTAGATCGACTATGATATAATATTGACCCTGAAAAAATTTAGAGACCATTAAAAAGCAGGAAAATAAATTGACCAAAATGACAAAAATCAATAACTTTTCAAAGCAATAAAACTGGTGCAATCTTCTTCGGTATTGAACGTTGATATTTTGACAGTCTGGTCAATTTTGTTCATTCTGTCATTCCTTTCTTGTCAGCCAATTATTGTCACCTTTTCAGCATTTTAAGCTATTTTGCTTTGCCGTTCCATTTATGAACATAATTTTCATTTAATATCTTACTTTGCCATTTCATTCATGACAAGAGAGGGAGTCATAACAAGAGAGGGAGAAGAGGAGCGTTAGTAACACACAAAAAACCAAAGAAATTTCATTTAATACAACGCACCTTTAACATTCACAGTAATCGTTCTTTCCGCATGCTTTCCAATTCCATTATCTGCACTACACGTGTACTTCCCATCATCATTTGCTGATGTATCATGTATTAAAAGTGAACCATTTCTGTATTGTCTTATCCTGCTAGTAAGCTTGATTGGTTTTCTTGGCTCGATGTCTTCTGCTTTCTTGTACCAAACAATTTGTGGGGTTGGAAATCCGCTTGCTTTGCATCTCAACTGCAACGTGTGTGGTTTAAGAGTAGATACATCAGCTGGGATTATTGTTAATTTTGGAGGTTCTGTGGAAAAGATACTCCTATATTCCGTAAAATAATTTATCATTCAGAGATCATTAAAAATACAGCAAGTGCATGATAAGAAGGACATTGAAAGAGCTATATAAATATGTATATACGCTATAAAAGCTAGCAAAATTGTGAAACTGTTATTCATAAAAATAGTTGTTTTCTTGAGTAATTGTATTTGAAATGACAAATTCGCTACAACATTTTGACCTTTAACCTCTGATGATTATCCTTTGACCTTTAACCTGCGGTTTTTAACCTCTGGTTTTTAACATCTGGCTTTTAACATCTAGCACACAAAAGTAACTTAAAACCAGAAATGTGTTTTGTGACAAATTCATTTAAAACCAGCAAATATGAGTTCTATATTCGAAAAAACTGAATCTTAAAAATTTAATAAAAACCCATGTACCAAAAACTATGAGTTCTTCTGAGTATGATGCAGATCCAGCCTCGTTTTCAGCACTGCATGTATATCGTCCTCTGTGAGTTGCTTTGACTTGACTAAAAGTTAAATAGCTGCGAAATCCTCTGGTGTCTATGGAAACGCCATTACCATTGCGTATCATTCTACCATTTGCATACCACGTAATAGTTATAGGTAGGTCACCAGTAGGAACTTGGCAAGTCTTTGATGTTCGATGACCAGTCTCTATTGGTGTCCACTTTAATGGCGCTATCGTAGGTGGTTCTATAAACAATGTAAATATATATATATATATATATGCTTCACATAAAATGTGCTTCATTTAATAAAATGTTCTTGCCTCTGAACTCTTTACACGGATTTATCGTTTAATAACATACCAAATATATATTTATATAGTTAGTCTATATATATATAATATATATTTGGTACGTAAAATAATTGATATAATGGTTAAAAACACGATACCAAAAAATACAAAAAGTTTAATAGCACGCTGAGGCCTCTTAGGTTTGTGTCCTCTTCGAAAGTTGATTGTAATATGATTTACAGGTTCGGTTTTTATTTTGGCTTTGTAAAAATTCATGCATGCTTCAAAAAAATTACATACAATAAATATCATAATGTATTCCTGCATTCAATTAAATTTCATTCATAGAATACAAAAATTATAGAGTATACAATTAAAAATACTGAATCTATATGACCCAAAAAAGAAAAGTTCATCTCACTAAAAATGTATAGGCCGTTAACTAAACATACATAAAACTAGAGAAAAATTGACAGCAACAGTAACAATAGCAAATGATATAGTATTGAAATGGAAACGAGGCATTACAATATATAAAATATATTTCAGGATCATGGAGTAGGACGTCGTGTAAAATCACATGATGTTGCAAGCATGTTTATTTATACATGAATTTTTACAACTAATGAATCTGCGATTAAAAACAATATACAACATAAAATCGTTTCAAAGCAACAAATAATTGCATTTACCTTGCACAATCAGAATCAGAGTTTTCCTCTCGCTTCCTTTGTCATTCTTGGCTTGACACTGATAGTGCCCTTTGTTTTTCTTCTGCACAGAATTGATTTTAAGAGTTCCATTTTCAAATATCGTGTGCTGGTTATCCGCCGCAAATCCCTGCCAACGATCCTTTGACCACGTGAATGTCGCTAAAGGATACCCCTTAGCCCGACAGTGAAGATATATTGGCTTGTTGATCAATGCGTACACTTTTTCTGGGAAGTTTATTATCGTTGGTGCTCCTGAAAAGGTTTTATTTGGAGATATGTGTATATATAAATTTACAGATATATATATATAATGTTATATATATATATTTACAGATATATATATATAACATATACAGAGATATATATTTATACAGTAAAATCTGCATAGCAAAATCAACTGTAGTTGTAGTTATTGTAGTTGCAATACTAACATATGTTTCTATATTGTTAATTCCTGAATTCAAATTCTTTGTTACAATATCATAACATATTTCTATTGCACAAGAGTGGCAAAACATTTACAGTAAAACTATCCAGTTGTTATATGATTGGAAGAAGAATGGTAAAGAAATGGTCTTTGCCGCCAGCATCATTCATTAGTATCAGAAAAAATCAGTCAAATGCAAACAAAAACAGCGTCATACCTCTTACAGCAAGATCCGACGTGGTCACTGCGATGCCTGCTTTATTCTCGGCTTTGCAAGCGTAAATCGCACTATCACTCATTCGGAGTCCATCAATCTTAAATTCGCTTTGAATTCCACCAGCAGCAGTACGCGATTGTGTAATTGTGAAACGAGGCTCATTAGTGACGACTTCAACGCCATCTGACCACCACGTGACTTTCGGTACAGGTTGCCCAACTGTTCCACATTTTAAAGTTACTGAACGGTCTTGGTCAAGAAGTTGCTGTGGTCTTAATGCAGATATTATTTTTGGTTTTAATGCTACAAAAAAAGAAACAATACACATGCTGTAAAAACAGCCTAATCGTATGTAAAAAGTACATTGAATCAATTAATTTTCTTTGTAGAATACAGACATCTAACACAGTAGATTTTTAAAAAAGTGATTTTTAGATCAAGCCCTATTATTTTCAAATGGGTTCCACCAATTGAGATTTACACAACAGCAAGACTACATGCGGATGAGATGATGTTAACTAATCAAAAACATTGTGTTTTGTAAAGGATCCGCCATTTTGTCACTGTACGCATTGTCAAACAATGAAATTTTGTCACTGTCAATTTAAATGTCACTGTACGCACAACTCAATTCTAGAATCAAATTTATCATGCAAAAGTTAATGTACAAAAAAAATGTTCGCATGCCTGCTACTTGCAATAATCATTTTACGAAAATTAAAAGTTTTCAATTTTATAAGGGATCTGACCGAAAAAATGCTTTAAGAGGGTGATGCAAATCTCAAAATAATCCTCGTTACACAAGGTAAGTAAGTAAAACTTTCCCATGATTAAATTCGATTCTAGGATCAATTAGTTCCTATGATGAAATTTGATTTAAAAAATTAATTAATAATAATAAAAGAAAACCAAACAAAACAAAATAAATAAAGTAAAAACGAAAATATACTAATTACCTCCAATAACAAGTCTTGCAGTCATTTGTTTTTCTTCAATTGCATTAGTAGCAAAGCATTGATACATGCCTTCGTTTCGATGAGACAAATAATACATAAACAACTGGCTGGACATCACAGATTGAGAAATCACTATGTTATCATGAGTTGTGAGTCGTTTTCCGTCTTTTAACCACACGATAGAAGGAGGAGGTGCCCCTGTCACTTCGCAAGTAAAACGGAGTGAACCAGAAAGTCGTTTGAAATGATTCGCAATTTTGTCTTTGAACTGTATGGTCTCTAAAATTTAAATAAATTCAATGCATGCTGAGTTTTAACAAGTTGAAAAACACCCAATGTCATACAAAGTCAGGGACGGAGCCAATTGAGAGCAGGGGGCGACCGCCCCCAACTGCTTTCTAGAAGGCTGAGTCGGCCATTTTGCTATTTTCATTATACAGTTCAAAAAAGCCTTTAAGATTCCCCAAAATTATTTAAAATTTAGTGATATATGTTGGTCAACAGAAGCACACTAATATGGATACAAAAAAGTTTTTTTGTTGGTAAAAAAATCTTGTCAAACTAAATTCGTGTGCTTTTAACCTCCAACCCATTTCACTAAAAACATTCACTCATTGGTTAATTTACTCATTCATTACATACATAAATAGATATACAAACAGACTTGTGTTCACAGTCACAAATAACATATTTATACCGTAAGTGGTGCGATTTAACCTCGCCTTGTATTTGAATATTATATATAAGTTATTTCATTGCATAATGCATTATTTTATAACTGAAGACGCTCATTATTATTTCATAAAAACACAAAAAAAAATACTTTAGTCAAGTCCAGCTATCACATGACGATGAAGCTAAGAGTATATAATGTACATTGCATCATTAGTTTTTAAAATTAAATTTATTTTTACTAAATAATCTCACGTACATATTTACCTGTAATGTTTATATTCATTGACTGTGACTTCAAAAGCCTTCCTGACGTCACAACACACTTATACTCTCCAGCATCATCTTCTTGCACATTTGAAAGTATCCACGTGCCCTCGATGAGTTTTGTCAGCCTTGATGTTATTGCCAATCGTGAACCATCTTTAAACCATGAATACGTTGGTTCTGGAAAAGCATTTGCAATGCACGGAAGAACAGCTGTGCCTCTGGCTTTCACTGTCTGGCTTGTTGGTGAAAGTACAATTTTGATTCCAGTTTGACGTGAGTCTAATAACAGTTATGTAAAATGTATAAAAATAGCATTTGTAGATGGTAGAAAAATAAGTGAATAATAGGTAATAATATAATATATTAAAATTATCAAAAGTCGTAATAGTTAAAACAAAGCTCTAAAGACTAAAGCTCTAGTCCTGGATTTTCAAATACATAAAAAAATAAATACATATAAATACCTTGTACAAATAAATACGCATCAGAACTCGCTAGGATAATTCCATTCAATAAATCTTTCGTTGTGCATCTAACTTTAAGATCATTATCTTCCTTAGTAACATTTGAGACGATCAAATGATGAAGATTTTTCAAGACATAAAATCTTTCCCTGTGAACACCATTACCAATAATAACTTCCTGGTTTGTCGACTGCCATTTTAACGACCATGAAACAAGAGAGACATGGTCGATAACAGCCTTAGCCACTGCGCATTTAAAAACTGCAGACCCACCAATTTGTGAGGTTTCGTGAAACACTTCGGGCGAGTAACGGACATCTACGACTGAATGTAAATAAGGATCATCATAAAATTATATTCTAGAAAATTTGAAATACTTGACTCATTAATAGGTTTTTGTCTATCTTAATAATGGCATCAGAAAGAATTTTAGAATATAATGAGTGAATTTCAGAGATCACCAAGCCATTTTATCACTGATTTAAATTCTCTATTGACCAGCTTATTTAGATCTGAAAAATTATTAGATTCTCTGTATATATAGCAAGGCTTCGCATTTAAGAAACCACTTATAAGAACTTCTACGCTCATTTTCTCACAAAAATAAAAACAAAACAATACCAACTATTTGTGAATAATAGGGCTCAATCTGAAAAATCAGTTTCATAAAAGCGGGGTCCTGTTGTATTTTTATCATCAGAAAAATTTTGATAAAATGTATCATAAAATTTAAGTTGTAAGATAAAATGTAAGATAAAATTTAAGTTTTAGAAGCATTTGGTAAGTCATTATAAATGAAGAAAAGAAAACCTAATACAGAGCATTGTACATGGAGCCTTGTCGATGGCTTAGCAACTGATTCGCACTTAACTGATGACCTGAACTTATTGTTGGACCCATATGCTTACTTGGCCCTCGAACAGTGTTCGAATGTCCGATGGCCCAGTCCAACATCGCCAGTGCAATAACACAGAGAGCACCACACAAGCTTTGTGAATTTTTCTGCAGTAAATATATTTATATAATAAGTTACAAATGAAAATTTCTATTAACTTATCGCCCTGAAAACATGTGACACACTGGAAAGTATTACAAACAGAAGAAATAGCAGGATGTAAACGTGAATAAAAAAGATTTAAAAATCACTTTTTTTACATTGAGACAAATTGCTATCAAATTCGTATGTGTATTCCCCCCTGCTAAAATTCACCTATCAAGTGATTGTATAAGAGTTATCATTATTTCCAGGGAGTAATACGGGAAGTAAAATCGCTACTAAATTTCATGTGTGCACCCCTGATGAATTTAGGCCTACTTCTGTGTTTCTCTTACAAGGAAGCTCTGAATTCCATTCTGACTTCGAGTACCCGAATTATCCAGACTTTGCACTTGGATCATCTTGGTGGTAGAATGATCCAACCGCCTTGTAAACAATCTGGGTAGGATGATCCAGGTACCGAAAATTTAGGCCAATCGTTCTCAAATTGAATGATCTGAATATCTATTGTCTTTAGAATACAAATATCAACAAATGACGCACCATTAAAAGTTAATTTGCTTGCACCCAAAAAGATATGTTGTAAGCACCCAGGCCCTAACATACATATCAAATTAATCTTTCGTTACATATTTAGATAGCATGGTGATCAAAGTTGTTTGAAGCTGCATGTTCATAATTATATTGCCCAGCACATAGCTTAATGACGTCATCATAACAGTAATTAAACGCAGGAAAGTATTCATAACCTGTCCCCTAAGTCTTTTGTTTACATTGAAACAAAAAAACAGCAACACAAAGCTAGTTTGAACAAAAGTATTACGTCAGTGTATTTGTCATCCTTCTAAGAACATCTGGTAGAATAATTACCGGTTATTCTGAATATGAATGTTACAAGAAAATTACAAATATGACACATATGCTTTGACATATTCCCGGCGGGTGCACTTTTAATAAAAACGTTATATCATGCGCGTTCACAAAATCATTGAGAAAGGGGTCTTAAATTAGTAAGATTCTAGGACCTAGGATTTATAAAAATGGGGTAGTGTTTAGAAATAAAAATCAGTGAATTTTAAAATCAGTTTCATTGAATAAAAATAATATCTCCTTACTTCAGAAGAATACTGCCAAATGTTTCAATGGTAAGCTAAACAAAAATACACAGGGTGACAAAAAACATCTCCGTTTAAAGGACTGTAGCTGGAAATCCACGAGACTAGCAATCTGAAATTGCAAACTTAGAGTTTGGGATATCGTCCACTCGTCTGCGACCACGTTTACCTGTCCAAATATTAAATTGAAATTTCGCAAAATCCGTGAGCTTTGAAGTTAATTTGAAGATTAATCATTTATTTCCAGTCCATGTTTTAACATTAAACCAATATGCTTGCTTTAATTGCGACTTGGGAGTTTAAAATGTATTTATTTAAGATTTATTGATCAAAGCACCAAGACGATACATGAGAAAGCAGGCTGTTTAATATCAAAACATCGAGTGGAAGCGAATGGCATTCCTTTAAATTGATTAGAAAGTTCACGTATGAGGACGAATTTAACATCTAGTTTTGGACAGGTAAACACAGTCGCAGATATCTGGATGATATCCCAAACGTTTGCCCTTCAGACGTCGTTTTAAGTAAAATTTGAAATTCATAGCCTTGCAGATTTCAAGCTACATGCCTGCAAACAAAGATGGTTTTTTGGGGTTCCAGGTACGAGCTTTGCAAAAGTCCTTGTTGAACCTAGCCGTTTCATTAAAAATTTCTCCTTTTATGAAATAAAATATTCTTCCTTTCATTCCCCAGTTTACAATATCAATTACATCCTCCTAAGAAAAATGTTATTTCATTAATAAAGTATACTCCAGCTTGTCTAAATTGCTTTTATCATCATATCATCTAAAATGTTTCCGTAAATAAAGTTGGTCTAAAAAGATAACGAGGAAAAAGATTTTCAACCAAGAACAAATTTAGTGAAGTGTTTTTGAAAAGCATTTTAGTTTCTTCCCATTATTTGTGGTACTAAATTTTAATATGAGAAACAGTTTGATAAATTAAGATAATACATGATAGAATTATGAGAAATTATATATCCACTATCTTGACTGCCTATTGTCTCTAACATTTGCTGTTTTTCGAACAAATTTTAATTTACACTCGCCAGGTTTTCTTGTGAAATACTGCCTGCTAATTCGAATATTCTCTATCTCAAATAAGAGTTGGAGATAGCAGATGTCAAATGCAAGCACACAACAAGGAAATTTCAAGGGCAGTAGGGCAACAACTATGTCCAGCAAAGATCAACTGATGTCATCCCATTCATAACTTGAGGTTTTGGGGGGGTCCAGAGCAGAGGCCTGGAAAATTGTTGTATTTCATATTCTGAAACATGCAAAAATAGCAAAATTTGAATGTGTGTCATTTGAATGTGAAAAACTATTACTTGGAAAAAAAGGCAAGTGTCACAACCCCCAGAACCACCCCCTTTCTAGTTGCATCCCTAAAATGTATAAATCTGTTTGACTGACCTGCCTTAACTCTAAAAGCATTGCTGTGAATAGTTCCAACATTATTCTTTGCCACACATCTATATTTGGTTGAGTGAGCTTCGCCACTGTAATCATGTGGTACAAATGCAGGAAATTCAAGTGTACCATCTTGATAGATATGCCTGATGCCAGAAATATTGCCAACAGTTTTTCCATTTGAAAAAATCCATGTAATTGTTGGTGTGGGACTTCCATGAGCTTTACAGCGTACTGTTGTTGTTTTGGTGTTGAGAAAAACGATATCCTTTGGTGTGTCTTGGAAGTACAATGATGGTACATCTGGGAAATAACAAAAGACTGATGAGTTATAATTTCTTGTTGCACTAAATACATTTTTTAAAACTGTTATCAACAATACAAATAAAAAAATCATAATTTTAAACTTCATAGCACATCTGTCTCTTTCTCTCTGTTTGTTTATGAAAGACCAATTAAAAGCTATTCCTTCCAATCATTGCTTTTCCTTGTTGATAAATTATTGGGTTGCTGCTTTTTAACATGCGCCCACATGGGTAGACAAAACAAAATGTGTCCCATCATTGGCTTTTAAAATCTGTTATGCAAGAGATCTAGTGTTCTGTTATGCTAAGCAAAAATAATCACCAAATTAAACAATTACTTTCAGTTTCATTTTCTCCATTGTAACTAAATAATGTTTCACTTTCAAATACAAACATAAAATTCATGAATTAACTAAGAACAATCACATAGTTTCAGTTTCAATTTTCAAATTCCAACTACATACAAATACATACTTAAATAACATAAATACATACTTAAATAACATACCAAGTAATATTTTACAAAGCACTAAGGTAAGACAAAAGAAATAAAATAATTCAATAAGAAGAACCAACCAATAAGAAACTCACTCAAAAGAAACAACAGGCTGAACTTAGATTTTTGAAAATTGATTTTAAAAGAGTTTAAATGATGGAAATCATTTCAGATAATAGAGGAGTATTGCTAAAACATTTTTATCCCATTGTTGGCAGCATATACATATTCAGGTCTTGTCAAAATATCAAGACACCAGACAGGATGATTTTCAAAAACTGGTTTCTTGCCCTGTCACCAGTAATGTAGTGCCACTAAAATAACAAGGGGGGGCTCTTCAATATAAAAAACCCAAAACAATATCAAATAGTAAAATTCAGGGCTGAGCCCCCTTAGCCCCCCCTAGCTTTATAGCATTACCTGTCACATATGGTGAATATTTGTTAATATATAACTTCCATTATAACTCAGAAATGCTTTAAAGTATTGCCTTTAAACTTTATGATTCTTCCCTGAAACTGCAAATCTGTAATTTCAGGGAGGGGGGGAAGAAGCAAATTTTTGAAAGACCAATCATAAAATGTATTATGGATAGTTGCAGTAAAAACATTTTTGTAAATAGCAGCAATTCCTTTTATTTTTCGAAAAAGTATAATTTTCTCTTTTATATTGAGTAGAAAGTGATCCAAATGTAGAATGTCAATTTTAAAAAATTTTTGGGAACAGATCAAATTTTGCTGATGTTAGCTGCAAAGTAAAGATATTAATCGCACATAAGATGTAGTAAGTGTAGTTTTCCAAAGTAAAAATATTAATAGCATATAACATGTAGTAAGCGTCATAAGTGTAGTTTTCCAAAGTAAAAATTAGCACATACAGTCAAGAATATATTAATAGCACATGCCCCAACTAGAATGATTGTAGACACAATAAAGCTATTGGATCCCTGCCTGGAACCCCTTGATAAACTTGGTTATAAAATGCAAAAACAATGCTTTGATCTGAATATTCACAAAATTATGAAATGATTTTGGACTTCTGGAAATTTCTAGTAATTTTTGGACTTCTGAAAAGTAGCTGCATTTTGGTGAAAATTTAAGATTGCACTGTTACTCAACATAACTATTTATTCAATGAAAGATAAGAAGCTGTGTAAAAAACTATTATTCACAATTATGTGCACTTAATCAAATAAAAGTAAACAGAGTGCATTCGAAAAACAAGAACAATGGAAATAAAATAATGGTGAAGACGTGCAATGCACAAAGTTTCCAAATTTAGATCCACAAGTCCCCACCAGACTGATAAATTTGTTGTTAACATGTAACAATATCAGATGCACCATTTTTGGAGCCACAACACATACATGCACAATACAAATTTCCAGTGCTTCTTGTGGGTCTTTTTCTTCAATTTTTATGCATTGCATGCAGCAGGTGCACATCATCAAAGAAAATATTAAACATGCACTCAGTTCCAGTCTGGAATCAAAGCATGTTATGCCCATTTATCGTTCAATGGTTATGCCACAACAGACCTGTGGCGTAGAAACTGATTCCATTATTGGACTCCAGCCAGGGTCCAGCCCATTTAGCCAACACCACAACCACACAATAACAAAGAGTAACTGGAGAAATGACCTTGCAGTGCGGCAGTGCACTGCATGGCAGATATACATTTTGTGCTTGTCTAGATATACAATATTACATTAAATTCAAAAAAGTTCTATTTTATTAAATCATAGATTTGTCTTATGATATGATGGATGGTGTTCTGGTGGTTTTTAGTTAGCTTGCTTCATATTCATGTCATGGCTAAATCTTCTTGCAATAAACACCAGCCTGGTCTTACCGCCAAAAATAGCTCTCTTCTTTTTAGTTCTAATCTTCTCTTTTGGCTGCCTTTTATTTGCCTTCTTCTATTATGCAAAGCCTGTTGTGTTTGTTCCATTCTTTTTGTCACTAAAAAAGGAGTTCGTTTGTCACTTGAAAATCTCCTCCTCCTGAGTAAACAAACAGAGCAGTTTGCAACGCAGACAGCTTGATGACGTCATTAGTTGCGAAACCAGTTGCAGGATATCACCACAGTTAAGTTCTTTTTCTACTGACTATGATATCACACTGATTATACGGTGTAAGAGTCAAAACGTAATTATACCACAATGAGACAATACAGTTATTTTATAGTTATTCGCATTTGTTTTTTAAGATCGTAGCTTTTTTAGAAGATGATATATGAACAAATAGAAACTTATGTCGGCGATACCAATTGTGAATTCTTTTGCATAAAGAGGAGGCGGAACTTTTTGAACAAAAACCAAAGATTTAAATAAAACTTGGGGCTAATTTCTTATGAGCACACAATTTCACATGTTTTCTTTAATTAAAAAAGCGCCTAATTTAGTCTTTCATTCAAAAATCAGATTAAAGCTAAGATGGTTCAAAAAATGACAGCTTGCCTTTCAAGTTGCAGTTGTTTATCCTATTTGTGTAATAGGTAATTTCTATAACTTGATTTGACACGTTTGATTAAGAATCTGCACGCAGGCAGCAGTTTTCCTTCATCAAACATATTGCAGTAAAAACATTAAGAAGATTTTCTGTGTATACTACCAGGTGTTCAATAAACGCTACACGTTTGTGAAGCTACTGGAGATGACGTTTGATTTTGATATTTCTGTTTCTACATTAGTATCATAAAATAGGCTTCAACTAACAATTTTATACTTTGCTTGGGAAAATCAACTAAGTAATCGGTATGTTACACAGAGTTAAAGTCCAAATTTTGTGTTTCTACGAAACCAGAGGTTGCTATTACTATTACTAGGTTACTATTACTAACCAGAGGTGACTATTACTGTTACTAAGTTACTGTTAAAACATGTCATCAGTAAAGATTAATTTTTTGAATAAATTTCTTAACTTTGAGCTGAGTTTATCGAAAGTCAACATTTATGGATGGGTATTCCCGTTTTGAACCAACCGTCGCAAAGGAACGTAGATTCTTGCAATAAAATCTAAATATTCAACGTAAATGCTTTGCCGTCATGACATTAGTTTTCATAATATATCCTCCTCCGTCCACAGCCAAGTAAGAAATGAGCTTATGTGTCATTGCCTTCAGGCAGCAATTAAAATTTATTGTATCGTTGTGTGCTGTCATTTATTAGTCAACTTCGAGGTTCCTGCCAATAAACAACAAATTTTCAGAGAAACGTTGGAAAGACTATCTTCTAGATTAGAAAAACCCTAAATTTGGGTTTCTTTGCGCAATTTTTCAGTTGATCTTTCAGTTGATTTTGCCATTCAAGATATCAAACTTCAAGTTGAATTGTTTTATTATATTCAACCAGAAAAAGAATATTGAACCTAATTTTCCTCCACAATGACTTTGTGAATACATAGCCTTTTTGGGACACCCAGTGAAAATCTATAAATGACTAAAAATGAGCAATAACAAGTCTATAAAAATCTCAGTATACTTAAAACCATAGTCATAAGACAAACAACTTGTCCACTTTTCTAATTGGAGATTTAACAGCTAATTATTCAATATTTAATTCGAATATTTCAATATTGAATCTAAACAAATAATTATTGAATCATTATATTTAGTTCATAAAATAATTTTAAATACCGAAATTTCGTAACATTAAATGCTTAAAATAATAACTTTAATAGTATTACTCAGCGTTTAAAAGGTAAAGCCATTCTATCAGATACAGAAAGTATTGTTTACTTGTAGAGACAGGTACCAGTTAGACCAGGACCTCCTTTTATTGTTTATAAAATTTAAATTTCAAACAAGAATGCAGATGACTAACTCCAACGACTGACAGTTATGCTATATTTGGTGATTACTCATCATGCCACAAAATTATGCAAAAAACCTTGGATCCACTCCTCTAGATTTCTATTTTGTTCTTTGTCTATTCTACGAATAATAAACGAATAATTTTTATATTATATTGAAAATTTGCAGAGCTTAAATTTAGTTTTTTATTATGCAGTATTTTAACATCACATTTCTATATGTATTCAAATCATCATTCAACGACCATGTGACCGTCATGTTTTCTTGACTATGCCAAGTTAGTTTTGTTTTTCAAAAGTTTTTCGTTTTCCCCATTTCTACGCCCAATTTGTTTGCCTATTTGTTTATTTATCGAACTCTGGGCTTTGGGCTAAGTAAGTAAGTTTTATTTGCCACATATAAATTTACAATTTAAAATTTAAATAAAGGATAAAATTTTACACAATTCTTAAAGTAAAAAATGAATAAGAAATGAATACATAAAAACAAATTTAAAAACACACACCCCTAAACTAGAGTGGCAGGGATAGC
>JAYJMH010040753.1:0-15147 GCA_036873815.1 Phacellophora camtschatica | reverse complement strand
TAAGTTAGCATATGATTATAAATATGTGAAGTATGACTTGAACTGATATATATATATATATATATATATATACGGTAAAAACCCGCATATAATATTAATCATGAATATCATAATAACAAAGAGCTATCACCATTATCAAGATCGAATATTTAGTGTGATATTTTAATGTTTTGTTGTAATGATTTGTAATGATTGTAATAATGTTTTGAATGCAATTTTAGGAATTATTAATTAAGCTTTGTAAGACTCTTAATAAACTTTGAATTATTGTTCTCAGAGAACATTCAGAGTTGCAGTAGCATTTAGACTAATTGTGCATAATTCCAAGATCAGTGCCTCCCTGAATCAAAAAAATAAACGCTGCATGATTTTGTATCTCACGAACACACATTTAACAAAATATTGAATTAATATTCCACAAAATAATGCAGAAAAAATTCTACGAAATTTCTTAGAATATTCTTCACCAATATTTTTTGTATAAATATTGCATAAATATGGGCATGTTTGCGAGGTATTTATTGGCAGTTAGAAGTGACTTTAGTTAAGATATGTAAAAATACTCTACTTCCCAAAAAGAAAAAGACTTTTCACACTTCTGACTCAATCAAAGCATATTACTTGCTTTTTACGAGTTGGGACGGATGTTTTAAAAGAGTGAACACATTTTGTTGATGAGGCCTCAGATGTGATGCAAAGCTTCAACTATATACAACAAAATGTAAGTTTATGAATGTTGAAAATAGATGCTAACAAACTAAGAAATTGTAGTTTAGATTACAACACTCGGGATCAAGTTAAAACTTTCGCAGATTCTGCTAAAATAAGAAACATAATCGTATTTTGTTCTTCAATCGTTAAATGTACTATTTTTATGCGATAGGTCAATGTAGAACAAGCACAAGGAGCATCTTCGAAAGACACTCGGTCATTGTCGGGAGGCGAACGATCGTTTTCAACGATTTGCTTTATAATGGCTTTATGGGAAGCTATGGAGTCGCCATTTCGTGTACTAGATGAGTTTGACGTTTTCATGGTAAGATTTTTCATTTCATGTAGTGTTTGACACATTGCTTACAAATTTTGTTTTTAGCCTTAACGCCCTGATTGATTTATAATAATCAGATGAATTTTATCAAGTTTCAGCACGGGCATTAAGAAACGTGAGTTGCTATTCTTCCCTGTGTCCATATACCCATGATATATGAGTGTTAGGTACAAGGACATACGACATACTCACACATCATGGGTACATTGACACAAGGAAGAAGAACAACTCTTTATGTCGGTCGTAAAAAGGTTAAAATTTCTGAACTACGATAAAATTTTACCCTTAAAAATATCATTTTACGTTGCTCGAACAATTACGCTCATTCAATTTGTCAAATTTGATTGGAGGAATAGCCATATTTGTTTTTAGTTGCCCAGTCCCCTGGTGTTTTGTCACTCTTAACTCAGTTGATTTACTTTAAGAGGGAATCTGGAAAGGCTTTTTTGCTTTATTATAAGTTTTACAACTTTGAAGCTTATAGATTGTATCACGCTGAAAACTTGAAAGAGCTAAGATATTTTAGATTTATAAAAAATAATGATGTTTCTGTTTCGTTTTTTTAGTTAATATTTTTAATGACCGAATCGTTATTATCCAAATTTCATCTAGGATATGGTTAATAGAAGAATAGCTATGGAAATGATGCTGAAAATTGCGAAGGAGCAAAAAAACAGGCAGTTTATTTTGCTAACACCACAAGATATGAGGTATTATTATTATTAATATTTATTATTACTATTTATTTATTATGTTTTTTTTTTCTGCTTCTGGACATTATTCATTTTTCTATGAAAACGTTTAGTTGTCTAAAATTAAATTTATTTGTTTTCTTTTTCAAGTTTTGAAATCGATTCAAGGCAATTATAATTGATAGGTTTTAATTGAAACATTGCTCCGACTGAAATATTGACTTGGGACTGTAGAATTTGAAAGGATTTTATATTTTGTTTGAAATTGTTGTTGTAATAACAGGTCTAAATGGCAATAAACTTCCACTTGACAGACATCTCCTGTGGAACAAGTATTACTGTCCGCCCGTCATAGTGAGGTGTTTGTTGTCTTGAGGTATCATTCCTTTACAAAGATATGATTCAGTAAAAGTTTGGGACAAAGTTATTTGTCCGTAGTTTGGAAGCGTCCATTATTGGGAGGTGACTGTCAATGGGGATTTCACTGTCTGTAGTCTCTTTTTCTTAGACATCTTTCCTTTTTTTTGCAGCAACGTTTCTGCTGGTGACAGAGTTCGAATCTTCAAAATGAGGGATCCAGAACGTGGACAGTCTATTTTGCCATTTCGACCAGCAGACCACACTCAAGAAGACTAATAGAAACGAACTGAAACTACAACTTCATCCCGTTTCTCCTGGGGACAGAGTTCGAATCTTCAAACTGAGCGATCCATAACTTAGTGGACAGTCTATTTTGCCATTTCGACCAGCAGACCACACTCAAGAAGACTAATAGAAACGACCTGAAACTACAACTTCATCCCGTTTCTGCTGGGGACAGAGTTCGAATCTTCAAACTGAGCGATCCATGGCATAGTAGACAATCTATTTTGACATCTCAACCTGCAGACCACACCCAAAAAGACTTGTAGAAACGACAACTTCATTTTATCTAAGCATCATCATAATTTTATATTATCTTACAAGTTCTGTTAATGTTGGTTGTAATTGTATATATTTTTCTCAATTGAGCTTTTAATTTTTGTTGGAATTTAGGTAGTTTCGTACCTATTGGATTGAAAATTGATATTCGTTTGGTTTTGCAGATAGAGTTGAAAATTCCAAAAATTTAAGGATTCATATGTTTTTAATCCTTGAAAGATAAAGAAAACATGCTCAAACCTAATTCCTTAATAAAGTGCAAGGAATCTTGCTTGAGGTAGAACATGTCCATCCCGGAGGAAGGGGGATACTTGACCCTCAAATGTACATGGGTGTGCCCCTGAATTTTGTCTGAAACATTTTGATCTGATATCAATGAGTTCGCACCCAGTTGTAGATAGTTTTGGGTAAAAATGAACCCAGTTCTAGAGAATATATGAAGCCACCCTTATTAGGGGAACATAGCCGTCACTGTATATTAGGGAGTACCTCCAGATGTTAATTTGAAAACAAATTAACCCCCTGGGAAAGGCCATACGGCCTATTTGTAAAAATGCAAAAGTCATATTTTAAGGAGGTAAATGCGGCCAGAAAGTTATATTAACTGCAAATATTTCAACAAAGTCTATCTTTTAAATTAAGTTTGTTTAATAAGCAAGCTACCTCATTGAAAATAATACGTAGATAGTATTTTCTCGTTAATTGGAAATAAATCCGGGTGCGAAGAAGCTTGGTTTTGAAGAAGCCTGATTTTCACAAGTTTCTTTGTTGTGAACATGATTCAGAGCAAAAGCCCACCGCTCTTACGACTCTAACTTAGGAAAAATTATAATTAATTTCACATATTTGTTGATGCATCATTATTAATTTGTGTACATGTTTTTTATAAGAACAACTTTTATAAGAAATGTCAGCCTGAGATTTGGCAGAAAATAAGAAACACACAAGAATGGAGAAGACTCATATTTGAGAAACAAATAGATTTATATTGACAAAGATGCACAGTTTTCTCCATGAGTCATGGCATATAATCAGGTTACGTATCATCATCATTCACACTGTTAAAAATAGTACATCAGTCACTGCACTTGCCTTAAAGCTTGTTTATATATGAAAACTATTGAAGAAAAATAGAGCAAAATAAGAAACATTTGAGGCTGAAGTGGAGCAAAATAATAAGAAACACCGCCTTATAAAGCTGTTCTTACAAAAAAAAAACGTGTATTCATATGACATTGAATTCTTAATCCATATTTATCTTTTAAATCAATATATACAAATAGTTACCATTATTTTTTATCACTGAAATTGTTTATGACTGCTTCATGCTCTTTATTTTAGCGGTGATTTTGCGCTGTTTTGATGTTCTGAGACGACATTCTTGCAACGTGAAGATCTTATTTTATTACCAAAACTTTTTTCTACTGAAAACCAACGAATGATCAATGTTAAATTTTTAACGAAAAACTTGACATTGACTTTACAGAACCATTGGTCAAAAAACCTGACTTTTTTGTCATTAGTCATTAGGCGTAGATGGGCAGAAGATTTATGTTTTTAAAGTGCGTGTGTTTGCACTTTCTGACAGCTCGCATTTTCCAATGATGAAGCAATTCTCGGTGACGTAATTCAAGCTATTTTCGCTGCGCTTGCGCACAGATTGATGTCAAAATTATTTTGAGGAAGAAGCCGAAAAGATAAGCTGTGGTAAAAAACAAAAGTCTAATTGCTTAGCTCGATGAATTGCTTGGCAAAAAACTGATTTAAAATATCAGAAAAGGTTCAGTAACTTATACTACTGACAGAAACTTGTTCTGTTGTTTTCACAGCACGAAGAAGGACTTCTCGATCAGCTTTGCTTGGAAGTGAAATCTTGTGTTGTTGTTTTGGCCTAAATCCTGCTGTTCGAAATCCTATCAGAGCCAGAAATTGATACAACTAGAAAACATCACTTTAAAAATGTTTAGCTCAGGAGGAAATAACATGGAGAGTATCTTTTCATTGGTTGAAGTCGAACTGTTCAAATAATAGGAGCATATCAATTTCAACATATCAATAAAAATAGCAAGAAAATAATTTGGATCAATTAATTTTGATTCATTATTTTAATAATTATTACTTTTAGTGATAATATAAAAATAATAATTATTATAAAATAATAATAGTAATATAATATTAAATATAATATAAAATTAATAATTATTACTTTTAGTAATGATGATTTAATTTAATAATGATGATCTAAAAAATGTATTAACGGGAATAAAAAGAAGTCATATTATTATGGCCACAATTTATTTGCATGCTGTACAAGGCTTTACATGCATATGTACAGTATGTAGCATGAAAATTGGTCTGGGTGGAACTCTTTGTTGGTAGTAAACCACAGAGAATTGTTGTTAGTGTCATGTTTTGTTTGTGAAACAAAGTCCTTATATGCCAATAGCATCAAATACAGTTTTTACTATTACAGTTTTTACTACATGTCACATGATAAATCTATTAGGAATTTACGTATATTCCTTTTGAATTCAAATATTTTTTTGGTTTTCCAAAAAGCAGCAGCAAAATGTGTGTATGTAAATAGAAAACATTTTCACGATGTTAATCATTAGTCACATGATGCAAATGTAGTGAGAACAAAGTCAACACAGATCGGAGAAATATAAATCATCCAGAATTGGTGTGCATGCAACAATTTAAAAAAAAAAATACTGTGTGAACATGACACACTCTGCAGACTTGTAATTGGAAGAAAACTGCTCTGCATCAAAGATCTTGTTTAAATGCCCTCTTTCTCTTTTTTCTCTATTTTTCAGACATATAATGTAATTGTGATTAAACTGTTTAATTTTAATTTATTGAGGAAAAAAATTTGAATAATGATTTGCCTTTTCACACCAATGTTTCATCAGAGGTACACACACATCAGAGGTACTATTTTTTCTTAACTCAATATTTAACAACACAGAACATCTTTTTAACTTAAAGGTCAGTTCATGTCACTTATTTTATATTTTACAGTTATCTTTCATGCTGCAAAAGTATGAAAAGTAATGGGCAAGTCTGGCTGACATTTTGGCCAATGACCAAAAGGCCATAATGACATTCTCCCCAGGGCTTTGATTACAATTCTATTTTCACCAGGAAAATCACCATTGAGGCATGCATTTTTTGGGTCAATTTTATGCAATCTAAATTTAGAAAGTTTGCATTCAAATGTTGTAAATTACAATTAAATTTCTTTTATATAGAGAATTGTATTATGTTATGCTTTCATTTGGATTTTCAAATAATTCTACTCAAAATATATTGTTAT
This sequence comes from Phacellophora camtschatica, assembly GCA_036873815.1. Lineage (NCBI taxonomy): Eukaryota > Metazoa > Cnidaria > Scyphozoa > Semaeostomeae > Ulmaridae > Phacellophora > Phacellophora camtschatica. Next base: position 9,167 of record JAYJMH010040753.1, on the reverse strand, counting down.
ATTCAACAGGAATTTTGTTATTGAATTGACTTGACTTTTGAGTTGAGTTGAAAACACTTTCTGTTGAAAAATATAATTTAACAAAAAGCTCAGGGGCGAGGCTTTTTGGAAGTTTGTTAAGGTTTGTTGGTTAAAACAACACCAAATTGTGGCCTTTTGTATCATTGACAAATGGCTGACCATTGACTGTTTTCAAATGGCATTTAAGCATTGAGTTGAGCTGGTTCTTCAATTGATTTTTTCACACAATATCTTTGTCATAGAATCAAGCAAGATTTCAAAATGCCAGTTTATTTTTTGTTAAAAGGATTTTTTACGAAACTGCTCATTACTTTATGAACCATAACAAATCAAACAGATGAAAATTCTTTTGGGTCCTATTTAACTTTTTATTATTTGAATTAAATTATTTAATTTATTTATTTTTATTTTTATTAGAAAATTTAATTTTTAGTATTTGTTATATTTTTATCATTTGGTAGTTTGCTGCAAAAAATTTAGAAAGGCATTCAAAGAAATGTGAAAAAGAAGAAAAGGCAGAGAAACTGAAGCTAAAAAGAGTAAGTTGGTATTTTCATGAAAAATTATTTGTTTCATTGTTCTTTAAGATAAATGTCACAGATTCATTCATGTATGTATTTGTTATTTTTTAGCTGTTTAAGATTTTTAAGTTATAGTCATTATAAAATGTTTATTTCTTGCAGGCAATACAAAAAGGAAATCTTGAGGGAGCCAGGATTCATGGCGAAAATTCCATTAGACAAAAGAACCAGGTCAGAAAGTGTAGTTTTTAAAATAATTGTTTTTTTATGAAAATAAAGCTTTAAATAGAAGCTTAGTATACAATGTTAACTGCAAAGTTTCAAACAAGCTCAAACTTTTTATTTGACTTCAATTTAACTCAAACTATCTCAAATTTTTTTAAAAATTAAATAAGCTTATTATGTACAATTATGTTGCAGGCCATTCGGGATTTTATATTGTTGGAGTAACAGATAAAAATGTTTTTTCAGGCCTTGAATTATTTGAGAATGGGTTCAAGAATTGATGCTGTTGCACAGCGTGTTCAGACTGCAGTTGCAACCAAACAGGTAAAATAACTGTGTACAAGTTTTACCAGTATTTGTGTATAGACACACACCATTTTCAGAGCCAACACAGACTCAAGGAAAATAGCTTTTACAATGTAGAAAATTGTTTTTTCATGCATAAGAACCCTAAAACTAAGAAGAAATTATGTGGAAAAATTATTATGTTTCATAACATAGCAAAATACAGAAATTATACTGGGTGAGCTGTCTGTTTCCTTTTTTGCAAATCATATAAAATTAGCTAGCAGTTGCAAATTCAATCACTGCATACAAAACTGATATTGCAGATAGCTGTAGTTTAGGCATCAAGGAGTTCTTTAGCTCAAGCAGCAAGTAATTTTATTTGCATTCCCTAATGGTATTATTAATTTAATACTACTCTAATTGAAGAAACTGTTTATTGTTTATAGGTGACTCAGTCTTTGGCAGGAGTTGTACGATCAATGGATGCAGCAATGAAGTCAATGAACTTAGAAAAGGTAAATACTTTTAATCTCTTACTGCATTTTTGTTTTCAGACATTGAAGTAAAAAACTTCAGTCATTTGAAGGAGCCCAGTTTGAAATACAGCATACTCACCGATTTCACATAGGTGAGCTGGCCAACCTCTCATGTAAACGCAACAATAACTTTACAGATGATCATACAGAAGTCACAGATGTCACAAGCCAACCTTATAAACATGACTTTGTTAATGGTTTCAATTTCGTTACAACCATTACATATGCTCATAATTTCAATCCAAAAAGTGCATGGTGATTTTTGAAATAACAAGTTGGAAACTAAATTAAATACAAATTTATGAGAATTTTAATTCTAAAATTTTAAGAATATTAGAATCATACATACTTGAAAACAATTTATCAGTTTGTCAGATACAATGAATGAATTTTTATTCATAAAAATACAATAATTTATTAAAGAATTACTGTACTCTGTGTGACCCAAGTAAATCAATGCTTGTCTATCTTGGGCCACGTAACACAACAAATGATATAACAAATTAATTTACTAACAATAATAACCTAATAACGCACTAAAAATTGATACAATTTCCAATCAGAATTTATAAAATATCACATATAAAACATTAAAATATAAATTATGCTACTATATGCTCCGTTCAGTTGACACATTTTTCAGCCATGCAAAATTTGATCCAATTTTCCATACATGTGTTTTCACAATGTTTTTTCTAACAGATATCGGCATTAATGGACAAATTCGAAAAACAATTTGAAGACCTTGACGTACAAACAGGGTATATGGAAAATGCAATGGGCGACACCACAACACTAACTGTGCCACAGGTACTTTTTTTAAATTAAAAAAAAAAAATTTATTTTTGTTTGTTAACCCTTTCATTCAACCCAGGAAGGACTATCTGGCCCATTGACAAACAACCTATAACGTCATATTTTCAGGAGGCAAATGTGAACAGAACCTAATATTAATTTCAGATGATTCAACACAAGTTTATTTTGTAAATCAAGTTGGTTTGAATGTGCTACCCTTTGCAAAATAGAGTGTGAAAGGGTTCTAACCTAAGGTAACCTTTCTCCTTGGAAAGACCGTATGGATATTAATCAATATAATTTTGTAAAATTTAAGAGTCAGTTTTGAACATTACGATATACTTTCCTGAGAATAAATTACACACAAAGCTCCACCAAGGAAGTCACGACCAACAAAGCCACATAATTTTACTCTGCAGGGTTTTGCTTTGATTTATTCAAACAATTTTAGTTACCTTGGGGCTAGCGATTTGCCCTTAATTGTTTGATTAAAAAATTAAATTTCTTCATACCCATTCTCTCATAAAGAACACATTTTATTAATGACCATTAAGCTAACTTATTTTGCTTGCTATTTCTGTGTACAAAGATGATTTTACAGTTTCTGAACAAGATCTTTTTGAAGCACAAGAGGTAATAATTAATTTTTTTTATTCTCAGGGCCAAGTGGACAGCTTAATGTTACAGGTGGCGGATGAACATGGGTGAGGAGCATGACTTTTACACGATACGACAACCGGTTTTTAAAAAATATGGCATAATGTAAAAGGTCGAACACAAAACGTTTTCACACCGCTTCCTTTGCATAAAGCCTTATACTATATTCAATTTCAGCAAGTTTTGCTTGGCATGCTCATTCGTTTATCAAGACAGCGTATTCGTTTCGTACCGGCGTAATGTAGGCGGGGGTTAATTCTTAATCTCAATTTCCCAATCTGACATGAAACTATGCAGTGTTTGTTTCGTACCGGTGCAACACGTTATTTTGCGTGATTACCGAAATCTGCGTGACCTCATGCATCTGAGCAATATGCATGTCAATTTGCATGTACAATGCATGTGTAATCATGCAGATATACCTATGACACCGGCATTGTGTAAACGGGGTCTAAATCAGTAATTAATTTTGTAATCTTTTATTTCACAGGTTCAATAATTATCTACACTGATATTGTTATTGTATTGTTATTAAAGAATTGTGTTCCGAGGCCAAAATAAATTTTCACGTATATAATTGTTTTCCTTGTTAGACTTGAGCTTAACATGGAATTACCCCAAGGCGAGACGGGGTCTATTGGAGCTGCAAGCACTGCGACATCAGCATCGCAAGAGCAGGTACTCATTAAATGCATATTGTTTAGAAAGGATGCCAAGGTTGTGTTTCACTGATGTGTTCGTATTGAAATGTTGTTACCCACGAGAAATTTTGTCTTCAACGCCTGAACTCCCTCTTTGTTGCCGTGCGGTTCCTGTAAGCCAACTGATGAGGGCCTGTAAACAACAATAAAAATTATGTATGGCGCCAAAACATTCTTTCATTGCATTAGAAATACATGCGAATGGCTGAGCATGCCAAACAGTTCCCTTCAGATCACTGCAGCTAAGCGTGCTCTAGGCGGGTCAACACTTGGATGGGCAACCTTCCGGGCAACTGACCAGCTCGCTTCCTCGTCCTTCGGAGGGGACGTTAAGCCAATGGTCCCATGCCTGGATGCGGCATGTTCACTCGTGTTCCCTGCTGGAAACAAATCATCTCGAGACTTTCACAGGCCGACACGTTAAATACAATCACTCAGAACACGCTCATTGATGACAGTTCCAACCCATCTGAGTTAGCCAACTCACATAACTGCGTCTGCATAGGAAATTTTCATCCCAATTCTCGGATCTCATTTACCTTTCTCGCGGATCTCACCGAGATGAGCTTGCCTACTCTCCTTTGCAAAGGTTCCCTCTTTTCACCTGAAAGGAGAGTAGAGCTGGCCCACCTCTCGTGCAAACGCACAAATAAATTAACAGACGGTCGTACAGAACAGACCCTAAACAATGCTGCTTCGTGTGGTTGTGATCAACATATTATTAATTACATAAAAACTACATAAGCTCACAAAATGTATCGGGCTCGACCCTCAGTAGGCTGTCCACTTTTTGCGCATTTTATGAAAATAAATTGGTTACTAATAATAATGATATTAATAACAATAAATAAAGTATTTAACACATATATAGAGCTTTTTATTTTTCAGGATGAACTGTCGGCACGCTTGGCAAGACTTCGATCGGATGTATAAAACATTCATGGTATTATTTTCCATGGCTTCAATCGTTGTATCTTGAAAAATTATTTCGTACTAAATATTTCCAGAAAATCTTATTGAAGTTAAAATAAAAAGAAATAAATTGCAAAAAACATAATTTTCAGCACGAAAACAGTGCAATGTCTTATTCAATTATTTGATTTTTAGTTACTGTTGACTATACGTGTTGACTATTTCAGTTACTGAATTTGTCGTGCAGGCTTAAGTCTTTTTGTACAGGTATATGAAAATCATTTTGCTGTTCTGTCCAATACTGTGCAACAGAAAATTATGTCTTTGTACTGCCCAATTTACATTATCTAGGTATAATTTGTATCAGTTGATGTATTGTTGACCGAACTTACACTGTAGTTATACATCATAGCAAGGGCAGATTTTGTAATAATGGTGAAATTGGCGTGTCGGTCGACATCTACCATTGAATCATTGAGCAACTTTTTATCAACACCGTATTTCCTCAGCTTTTTTTTGAAATATTATCATTATTAGAAGGCGTCTATTCAACAGTATGTTTTGTTTGGCAATGTTTACAGTTGGTCTCGTAGGTTTGGAAGGAAGAGAATATTTCTCGAAGACAAAACTTGTGATTGTTCTTAAATCTTATTTGAATAACGTATTGAAGTTAGATGTTGCACACTCTCAGGAAAAAAGGTACTCTGGCCAAAACTTCATGTGACGTAATGTTTTGTTGTTTTTGATATAGTTAAATCTTTGAGTAAAATTTTCTTAAAATACTTGTGAAGGAACTCGAAAACTGGAACTTGGTTTTTCAGCACCTTTTTTCTTCAGAATGCACAATTAATTTTTAGTTAGCATATTTGGTAAACCGATATTTTTTAGACTGCGTTCGTTGGATGCAATTTAAAAACTGTAAAAGATCGTTATCGAATTGCGGCGGCAAAGACACGTTTTCAAATTGTACCGTAAGGCGTTTTCATTGTCTAACTGTCGCGCGTTATGCCAGCTTCGTGTGAACAAAATATCTGTACAGTAGAAACCTGCTTGATTGAACTTATAATTTTGGGCACCACCCCGATAAAGGTTTTAAAACATAGATAAAGGATCAAGAAAAGGTTAGTTGACTAAAAAAGGTAGCCACAAAAATTGGACATTTACAACATTTGCAAATTGTTCTATAAACGTTTGTTCTTAAGTTAACTTTGTCATACATTGATAGCAAATTTCAGCCTCGAGGTTCCTTTAACCATTTCTTAAACGCCCGGATTTATTTCCAATTAACAAGAAAATCCAATCTAAATTTCATTCTGCAGGGGGTAACACTTATAAACCAACTTAATTCAAGAGGTAAACTTTCGTTGAGGTATCTGAAATTGAAAAGTTACGTCTGTATTTACCTCCTGGATATATGAGGTTTTTCGTTATTTGGCAATGGTCCATATGCCCCATCCCGGGGGTAAAAGGGTTAACGCAAGAAGAGATCAACTTATGTTGAGGTATTTGAAATTGAAAAAGTTGTGTCTGTTAATGGGTGAAAGGGTTATGCGAGTTGCTACTTTGTATGTTATGTAATCTTGTCTTTGTAATTTTCATGATTTGGTTCTCGATTCTTGATTATTAAGTTTTTTACATTATTTACTATCTATATGTAAGGAAAATTGCAAATAAGCACTGAGAAATATCTTCCCTATTTGTTATAGTTCCTTGAGAGCAAGACCGCGTGAACCACTGAGCACTTCCGGTGCCCCAGGAGTCCAAGACATGGGCCTAATATTCTGAAATGTCTTGATCTTTTGTAATGTTCTAATATAATGGAACGAATTTTGTTTTGATTCTTGATATTCGTGAGGTTTTTGGTTTTTTGGCAGTAGGGAATGTCCGTTTATTGAAAAAAGTTTTCGTTGCTTCTTGTGCGCAAAAATCGGGAGCAATGTTGACAAGGATATTTTTATTAAGGAGTTTCGTCACTGGTCCACGCATATTTTATTGTTATCAAATGTTATTTTCCGCTGGTCAAAATACCTGCATTACTGATTTGCACTGCTCGTATTAATTCATTTGATCATAAGTCTCGTAAAGATGAAATTATCAAAATATTTGAGCAAAAATACGTTCGAGTTTAAGTGTATTCTGCGTTTTTAAATACATTAAAAAAACTGGGTTATTTTGGCTTGTTCTTTAGGGACTTTTCTGAAAAATTTAGAACTTTGCTCTAAATTTGAGAGAATGTGTCTTTTTGCCCAGCACGTTGTCGCTTAAATCATAGTAATTAGAAGGGAGTAATTTGAAGCAGCACTTATTACAAAATAAATTGTCGTCTCAATTCTTTTCCGGTATTGAATTATGGGATACGTTAGTTTGCGCACGCGTAAACTTTTCTTTTTGGCGCGTAAAGGCAGTGTGCTTGTTTGTCGAAGAAAGCTGTGGTGTGGTGTGGTTGACAGACTTTCCAAGAATGTCTGCAAATCCCAAGGAAACAGGTATTATGATGGTTTTTTCAGTTTCATTAGTAACAAATTTTGACAATTAAAGGTTTGGTACTGTGTGTAGGCTTTGATAAAAAAGACTCGAGATCACACACAAGAGATCAAATCAAAATGCAGAAAAATCTGACTGATCATTCATTCAACACAATGAAAGTATAACATGATCAGGCCTAAATCGAATTTACAAATTTAGGCTCAGTCAGCTAGGCCTAAGGAACACGTAATTTCTAATTTTGAAAATAAGTTTAGAAGATTTTGATGCTTTTCATATAAATAAATTGATCTGCATTTCCCAGGGTGAATCCTTTGTTGCCTGTTGCCAAATATATTTTCTGCATAATATGGCTCTCGCACACCAGAGAAAAACAATAGGGTATTCAAATTAGACATTAGACAACAAAAGAAAATTTATTTTGGCATCATAACATTTACCATGACGACGCTTACCAGTCTTAAAAAGATTCATTTGTTCACATTTCTTTGTTTTGTTCAGCAATTCAACCAATTTGATAAATTTAAATGAAAATTGGTAAATTGCCACAACATTAGATTACTTATAATATAGCTGGAATGAGTGTAAGAAATGACATTTTTCTTGAAACATTGCTTCATTTTGCTAATCCCTACAACAACAATACTGCCAGAAACAGATTAAGCTCACAATAACAATTTAAATGATGTTTTTGTGAAGATTTACCCAATAATTTACAACAATCAATTCAGCAAGAATTTGAAATGTTTGAAGGTGATGTAAACAACTGTGCTGATTGGTCAAAAGGTTCCCCCCTCTCCCTTACTAGTTAAGGCCCATTATTTAAAAAAAAAGTTTTATTGATTTTACCATTGTTTTCATCAGACTATCTTTTGTATGTGCATAACAAAGTAATCAGTCTGGCACAGCTGCACACGATTTATTAAATGTTTTTAAAAACTCATTTTTTCACTGATAAACACTTACTACTAGTAACTAAAATCATGAAATATTTTTTTTGCTTCAGTTGAACCTTTTGATGAAGCAGTTGAAGAAAGGATCATCAATGAGGAGTACAAAATATGGAAAAAGAACACACCATTTTTATATGACCTTGTTATGACACATGCATTAGAATGGCCAAGTCTTACAGTGCAGTGGCTTCCTGATGTTACAAAGCAAGTGTTCTTTTTTCTTTAATTTTAGGAAGGATTATTTTAGTTAACATCATGTCCTGGGTCCCAATTCCCATATTTCTTATTGCATGGGAGCAGACGTTTTCCAGGTCTACCAGCATGTTTTTAGAGTTTGCTTTTGTCTCGTCCTGTCAACTTTCTGTTAGCTGAGACGGAGGCATTGGTCCCTGATCGGAATTCTTTCTAGGCCCAAACACCAACCACAAGGGGCCTAATTCTGCAAGCAGTTGGACCAGTGCACTCAGTGTTGTTAATTTCAATAAAAATAATTTTTAAAGCATTTTTGCTTGCCAATGACATGGTTTCAAAATTTTTTGATAAAAACTGATAAATTAAATTAACTTAATTTTTCAGACCTGAAGGGAAAGATTATACAGTTCACAGAGTGATTTTAGGAACACACACGTATGTTTGTCTAGATTTGTATTTTATATTTAATGAATTTATTTTATACAATAAGGAAGATACAATGTTGATCTTGATAAAGGTTTTTAGCCCTTTTTCAGCAACTTTACAGCTGAGTTACTTTTGCATGTTTACTACATAATAACAAGCAGATTTTGATCAAGTTATTTTTTATAGACAATTTTCTATTTCATATCGACACTGGTTGTCAAATTTTCACAATCAGAATAAGTTGTCACCAATTTGAATATTTGCAAGCATCACAACTTTTTTGGACTTAGTACAAGTCCTCTCTCAAAATAACTAAATGGGGAACAAAGAAAAAAAGCTTTCAAAATCATTTTATGGGGAACAAGGAAGAACAAGCCCCTCTCAAAATCCTGTGTTTCCCTGCTCCCTGTATTTGAGAGAAGGACTTGTAGCAAGTCCACAACGTTGTTGACTAAC
>JAYJMH010040742.1:0-15148 GCA_036873815.1 Phacellophora camtschatica | reverse complement strand
CTGAAACATCTCATGTTAACTCACGTTTCATAATGCCAATGGTTAATTGAGACCAGTGGAATTAAAAAAATGTTTTTGTTAAATCCAGGGCGTGCAGCTCCCTTGGCCTACAATACTAATAATAATTTCTTTATTTTCTTATTTTTTCCCTAAAAATCAAAAATTGTCTACCCCTTCAATTTCATTCCTGTGCCCCTTGGTTGTATCTAGTTTTGTTGTTCCATTTTTTGGATAAAAGCCAGTGTTTTGGGATAGAGCCAGTGAATTGTCCTGGAATCCTCGAATTGGATAAATTTCTTTGTCAAAGTAAAATAAAAAAATAAAAATTAGGAACTGAAATTTCCATTCTTGGAAATCTTTTAATATTAAATTGCAAGCAAAATCTCAGAAATTTAAGAGTTCAGGGGAAAATATAGCATAAAAATATGCGTCTAGAAGCCAGGAAAAAGGAAATAGCGAAATGATTTGAACAGCTTTGTAATCTTCCATTCTACTTTTAAAAAATTTAGATATAATTTAAAGAGCTTTCAAAAATCAAAAGCTTCACTTTTCCCTAAGTTTTCTTTTGAGGGCGTGGATACTTGATAAAAACACAAATTTCACAAACTTTATTTGCAGAACTTTTAAAATCTCTCGAAAACTCCTTAAATTAAAAACTCTTTAAAAACCCGCAACGTACTAAACAGAATTCTTAAGATCTCTCCAAAATTTCTTTAATTCAACATCGAATCCATTATCCACCCGCAAGGAACTATACAGAATTCTTAAGATCTTTCCAAAATTTCTTAAATTCAACATCAATTATTATCCACCCGCAACGAACTAAACGAACAGTCATTTCAAGAGTAATTTAATTTCTTGTTCCAATATAATTACTCCAGTTATGCTTAAAATGGCGAGTTTTAGTTTACCTGTCGAAAATCTACCACCTAATAAAGCGATCTAGCTTTAAGCTCTTAATTAATTGCCGCATAAATTGTCACTAAAAGCAATCCTCATTTTCTAAACTAATATCAACGAAACAGTTCATTATCACGTGTTACCGGTACAAAACAACCATATTTCTCCTTACAAGGCTGAGATTCATTTTTTCGTTTAATTATATATTTATTAAATGTCAATCAATCAGACATGTCGGAAACAGTTCGGGGCAGAGGGTGATAGAGTCCTGAAATTTATGGCAACGCTCCTTTGCTCCACCCTCTTCCGGCACCATCGTTGCAAAAAGCAATAGTCAATTTTTACAGAATGCATTGCGAAATCGAAAGTTGTGTTCGAAATTTGTGTTTGAAAATTGTGCTCGTGAAATTCATGTTCGTTTTAAAGGCAAATTAAATTCATAAATATTTCACATTGAATGTAAGCATAAAATAGTTGCTTTGATAAACGTTTTAAGAAAAACCTGCAATAATAACACAAAGCACAACAAAACGAATAAACCCTCTGCTTTAAAGGTGATGTAAAATAGATTAATAGAAGAACTGTAATGAAATGTAACGAAAAAGAATTTGTTCAAAATGTATTGTTAATGTCTACGCTTTTCAAACAAATTTTCAAAAAATAACAAGCAGCGATTTTAGTCAAACTATTATTCTATTTCAGAAAAAAGAAGCAGAAAATATCTGGGTTTTCCAACAAAAATGCTGCACGATTGAACAGCTGCTGTGGAGGATCTTAATTCTTGGAAGGGATCACATTTTAGGTTGAAGCCACCTTTATCAAATTCAATCTAGACTTGCTCTCAGTCTGTCTCTTCAGTCTGTAAAACGTGTATTTTACAAAAACCTTCTGCGGAGGAGCATTCTGGAAAAATTGGGAGACTCTCAATTTTTCCAAATCTCCCTCGCAAATTTTCCTCCGCAGAAGACTTGCACGTTATTAGAACGAAAGAATTACAGCATATATGAATATGGAGCGATGCGAATGCTTTTTGGAAAAAATATTTCAATTTTGCTGCGAAGGAGTTTTTATCTGTGTTGAGGAAGATGTTTTTAACTCTACGTCTGTGAAGTAGTATTTATGGGGGAGAAGCGCACCACTGACGTAAGATTATAAACATCTTCTTCGCAGTGGATAGTAAAGTCTGCACGCAGGCTACCGTTCACATGATGTAAAAGTCGAAAACAGCAATAAAAGCAGGTCAGAAAAAACAAGAACAGAAACGTTTCCAAAATTCTGTAAACGCAAACAGAAATAGCAAATTTAAATGACAACAAAATACGTGATAATGAGTTGTGTACCATATACAACTCATTAGGTTTCTACTTAAAATAAAGTTAGCAACATCAATAAAAACAGCATCAGAAAATTTCAAACTTTATTGAACACATACAAAAATAGAAAATTAAAACAAATTACACTCGCTACAATATAAAATGTAAACAAATAAATGCGTGAAAAAGTTACATAAGAAAACTTAAACTTTCGTAAACGCATACAGAAATAGAAAATTTATACAAAATGTAATTCAAAATTTGCAACTAAATACATGACAATGTTCGTATAAATTATGTAGCCACGCCACATTTCCTCTAATGAACGCCGCGGCGTTTATTAACTTCTTCGAATCTTGCGCGGCATTTTTTAGGGCAGCGTTTATTAGATGGAGGCGTTTAGTGCAAGTAAAAAACATTTTACTCATACTTCACGAGGAAATATAAGAAAAGGGAAAACATTTTTTACTTCTAATTAAAATATGACATTCACTGAAGATATTAAGAAAACTCCTCTTAGTTAACTGGGTAGTTCCGAGATCTTTTCTGTTTATATCTTATTTAATTCTTATAAACGTCTTATTTATTCGAGGGTGGCATTTATTTCCATAGCGGCGTTTAATAGAGGGCGGTGTTTATTTGAGGCTAGGCGTTTATTAGAGGAAATACTGTAGTTCAATAATGCAACTCTATTCTAACTGAATGAAAATGGATCATGGTGTACGCATTATAATCAGATATCATTAACTAAATACTATATACCAAACTAAATTCCAAACTCGAACACCAATAACCGGTAATAGATAAAAAACAACCGATGTTTTGTAAAAGCTGTTTAAAGCAAGCTAAATAAATTTCATAGATTTTTAACAAATGTCAATTCTACTCTACGAAAACACTAAAATGAATATGTTACAGACAAAAAAGGTCATACAAAAATAATAATTGCGTTGTACCTTCAACATGACCCAGGGAGTGCCATCTAACTCGGGTGTCCTCATTTCCTCAAATCTTGATCTGACCCAAAAATATGAAAATGCAAACCAAAAAATTTTGTTTGCAATTTTGCTGCCTATAACATCATTTTATTAACATTCCTATGCTATTTCTTAATGTTGTGCCCGAAAATATAAGATTTGAAGATTTTTAGAGCCAAAATCTTATTTTTTGATAAAACATTCTTCAGACCCAAAAATATATTACCAGAACGTACTCCCAGACTCAAAAAACTAAAACACATCCTCCTACCCAAGTTAAGTGGTGCGTCCCCCCTGGGCAACACGATTAACATTATCTTTTTCTTTCGTCTTTCGTCTTCTTCTTCTTCTTCTCATATATGAGATATATGATATATGGGGTGAAATAAACACGGCTCTTCACATGTGATGGCTTCTTCTGACTAAATAAACGTTGATATGAGTTGAATAAATTTTTGGTTGCGTCAAGGTGAAGAACATTCTTTTTCACAGTTGTTTTCTTCAGTACTGCTTCCACAAGGTTCCTATAAAAATGATAGAAGTATAGTTCGTGAAATTTTTAATGGCCCAAAAATGTGCCACGTTTGCAAAGCTGCTTTGGAAGAGCATTAGTTTTGATAATTTAGTTTTGCTTGACGTTGATATAAGAGACTTTGAGTTAGTATAATACCTTGTTTGCCGAAATCTACTTAAAAAGCTCTGAGCTATAAATGTTAATAGCCTTCCAAAGCCATAATGTAGTGCAGCAGCAAAATTCCTCTATTTTTGGATTAATTCAGTACAAGTCAGTTATTATTGGGTAGATTTTGGCAAAGAAGGCACCAAAGCCTAACTTAAAGTCCGGTAGTATATCTAATCTCGAGAAGAAACAGAGCAATCAAAACTAAAACTCCAACACAGCACACTTTCCAAAATGAGGGATTTTTTGTGGCCACTCCGTTAGAAAAACACATTCATGACCGCCAAGAGAATTGGCAAGCCCAAAAAAGTTAAATGTGGTTTTTAAAGCATTTGGAGCAACTTTAGTCCGTTGGCGGGCTCTGAAAAATAGCCATCTTTGACTATGGGGCGCAGGGCCTGAATGCATTCCTCAACAAGGCTTGCTGCAGAAACATTATAATGTTAATAACCAAAATTAATCAACACTGAAAGCTCTCAGGGGATAAACAAAATAGGTTTCTCATGTAAACGTGCGATGAAAAACACCCCCGACCTGGCCGAGACAGAGCCAGTCAGGGCTTATATAAACAGACCCCTAGAGAGTTCAAAATTAGTTTAGTTTAAAACCTTGACAATAATTATAAAATATTACAAATTTAAAAATCAAAAAGTCTTCAAAGCAAAGCTTACCTCTGGTTGTGCAGCAGGGGGAATAGTTTTGTTTTCTTCTTTGGTAAGACAGCAAACACTTTCTCGACATGTGACACTTTCACACTTTAGCAAACAGAGTTTGTCCTCCTGAACATTTGCTATTTCCTGAAATGAAAAAATACACAGATGAGAAAAAATTTCACTTTCCTTAAATTGAAAATGTGATTAACAAACTTTCGCCAGCCTATATTATATCTAATATCGATATTTGTTTTTCATGTTCATCATAACAATTCATTAGTCCTGCGCCAAGACTGTTTCGCGGTTTAACACGGTTTAGGGAGAATTGTGGAGGAGGGAGGGAATTGTGGAGGATCGAAAGAATTGGGAGGATCCACAATTCGCTCCCTCCTCCATAATTCCCCCTAAACCGTGTGAGCACGAAATAGTCATGGAGCAAGACTACAATTCATAAACATTATACATACAAAGGCAGTAACATATGGAGCATGGAAATACATAGCAACCTTAACTTACATTAACTCTGAAAAAAAATTACGTAAAATATTTAATCACACTACTCAACATTTCAATAGTTTTACTGTTAATTTGAAGCGTTCTGAAAACTTTAAATACTTTATATTTGCCGTCAGAGTTTAGCTATTGGAAATCGAAAAAGGCCTTAAGCACGTGAAATGTTCCTTCCGTACGTATCTATACCATAATCGGACCATAATTTACAAGTTATTCAAACAAACATGTTATTTGTTACACATTATTCAGTTTTAATTCATTATCTCAAAAACACATTATTCGTCACAATGAAATAAAAACTTTTATTATAAATTTCTTCGAGAAAAAAACAATGAAACTTGGCGTATGATTAAAGCAGAATCGAGCTTATACAATACAAACCTCGACGAATTCAGGTTGGATGGTCGTAGAATGTATTCCCTCTTCGTGAAAAAACCCCTTGATAGCTTCTGATATGGTCATATAATTACCACGTGACGAGAGAGTAAGATGAAGTGACGCTACAATTTTGCTTCCAGCAAGCTGCCAAACATGGAACTCATGGACGCCAACAATTGATGGAAACTATAAATTTAAAATGTGAAAGTCTGATAAACGTTCAAATCTATTATAAAATATATTTTACTTTCTTATATTTACATGTCTCACGTTTACAAGTCAGTGGAACTGCTCACCACTGTTGAGAAGCGAAAACCGAGATCTGGTATGGTCACAACATCAGATCGCCTGGCCTTGCAAGAACCATCCCTCAAGGCATTGTACAAGGAGGGGCAGGATATGATGGAGACAAAAGAAGAGATGAGAAGATAACATCCGAGAGTGGACTGGTGTATAACTCGACGAAGCAATGAGAGCTGCCGAGGAGAAAGAAAGAGGATAGGATAGGATAGGATAGGATAGGATAGGATTTGGGAAATAAACATCCTACCAGCAGTCTTGTAAAATTAAATAAATTTTACCTTCACCAGAAGCTTTTCTTCCAATTCACTTATCTGAATGTGCGTTGGTACAGTCTGAAGCAATATCATGCTTGATTCTTTCACTAAAAACAAAAAAACAATATTGAGTTGTCTTTTGGAATAGTTGGTCTCTTTTCGTTAGATTTCTTTGATTTATAAAACTAATGAAATACCAACATAGTCCATAGTCTTATGACTATGCATAGCCATACCAAAGTTTTCAGATTTTCCAGCGAAAAGGTTTAAAACTTCCTAAAAAACGCTTTTCAGCTAAACTTTCCCATTCTCAAACCTCGAAGTTTCTTGACAATTCTTAATTTCGAATTCTTAGCGAGAAAAAATAAATAAAATAAAACAACTACCAATTAGGCTATAAAATTAGACGATGAAGACAAAATTTGTTGAAAACAATTATTGAACAGATCAAAATAGAAAAAAAGAACATCGATATTTATTAATAAATTTTTCATTACAAACAAATTAAACCGTATACAAGTTTCTTGATGCTTTAACTAAGTACTAAAAGTTTTGAACTTCTTCAATCCCAATACTAATGTCTTAAAAATTGGTTTCTTGAAAAAAAGAATTAAGCGCAGTTCAACATTAAGAAAAATTTCAGTGACAACAAATTCAAAAAAAGTTAAAAGTTTCTTACACACAACGTTACGTATGAGTTATGCTTCTACAAAGGGGTCGCTAAAATGTGAGAGCACAGGAAAGTGCTATTATATATAATTCTTTATAAAACAAAAGGCCTTGTTTCTATTACTTCGTTTTGGTACGAAAACGGAGCAGAATTTATCCGTTTTTGATTTGGCATTCCCATTAAAACTATTAAAAACGGATTGAATTGCGGTCCAAGTGGATTGATTTGAAAAACAATGTTCAGAATGAAGTGATTTGAAAATGGAGCTATTCGAAAAAGTATCCTTTTAATGAGAACACCGCAAAATGAAGTTGTTTGAAAGCGAAAATTACGATGCAAAAACGTTTTCGTGAACAGCCCCGTTTTCATTCGTTTTCATGATATTGAAAACAGGGCAGTAGAAACGGTGTCTTTTGGAACACGGAGTGATTTGAAAAAAAAGTAATGGAAACATAATGCCTGTTGTCTGTTCAAAATAAAAAATAAACTTTTGTACTAACTTACATAATGGCACCGACGAATTTAAAATTATGATAACCATGATGATGCTGCAATTCAAAAGCAAATTTTAATAAAAAAATAATTATTAAAAAAAAAATAATTATTAAGAATTAATAAAATGGATTAATACATCTGCTCTCCTAGCATGACCTGCCCACAGATATTCACTAATCATTGTTTGTACGCAGGTTATCTTGGTGCAAAAATATAAACATTTTTGGCTTATTGAACTGATCAAAAATCTCTATCATGAGCACCAGAAAGCACAATGATGCCTTCCCAGTTGGCCTGAGGAAGAAGGGAACTAACAATTCCTATTGACGGGAGCAGGGGAACATTCTATATTTGTAATCGGGATAAAGGGAACATTGACAGCGATTTTGAGCTTGGGGAACTTTCCGGATATAATTTTAGAGAACTTTTAAAAATCCAATTTGACACAGAACTAGGGATCGCAGAACTCCGGTGAGGGCTACCACAATGGACAGTCCAGCTGAATGGCCCGGCAGAATGGCCTATCATCTACAAACTCATTCCTAGAACTTTTTTCGTAGAAGAAATACCATCGGTACCAGCCCCCAAATTTTGCCGCTGGATTTGGTAATATTTTATCTGTTTATAATTACATTTTTAGTTTTACATAAAGTATCTACATTATGATACTCCTCCACAGCTTTAATTATATGTTTTAACGTTTCTCCGGAGTGCGCATTAAAAACAATTACCTCATAACTGGATCAACATAAAATGTCCACTTTCCCTTGCCAAAGTATATGGCAATTGCACTGCAAATGACGATCACTGAACCAAGGGCGTCACCAAGAACGTGCAAATAAACCCCTCTCATGTTCATTTGATCACTTGAGGCGGCTTTCTTAGGTTTAGAATCCGAAGGAGTAGAATCGGGTTTCATTTCTAAAATGAATAAACGAATGAATAATCAAAAATTAATGAATGAATAAATGAGTAAATTAACGAATAAACGAATTAACAAATTAACGAATGAATGAGTATTGGAACGAGCGAACGAACAAACAAATAAATAATCGAATGAATGAATAAACGAGTAAATAAATGAGTAAACAAGTTAATGATGAAATGTCAAAATATATTTATCGAATTCATCGAAATATGTTCATAAAACGTAAACTATATTTGTGTGATGGCCAAAAACATTCGCAGCTTGTTTTTTCAGTCATACAATTAAACAGCACATCCGAGATTACGGTTCCAATACACCTTTTCAATTATCGGCCTCCTTTTGGAATTTTTGAAATTTTTCTTCATATGAAATTTTTGACCCTGAATTTGGATTTAGCACCAAAAAGTTAGTTCGTGTGCAAATTTTCACTCTCCTAGTGTTCATAATGTTTATTCTATGAAAACAAAAAGTTTGAAATTCTGTAAGGGATTTGACCGTGAATAATGTCTGAGGGTTTAAGTTTCACCCCTAACGATTTTTGCGGTCAAATCCTTTATAACTTTTCAAACTATATATCGTCACAAAATCAGCAATATGAGCCCCATGATTATGAAAATTTGTATCTGGATTAATGTTTAACAGCTACATCCAAATCATTTGAATGTCATTTTTTGTTTCTATTTGAGTGTTATAGAAGAGGCTTCAACTTAAAGTTTAATACCTTGTTTGGCAAGGTCGACTCAGTAATCGCTAAGTTAGGCCAAATAAAACAGCAAATTGTGTATTTCTGCAAATCAATTGATGACCATAAACGTCGAAATAAATTTCTTCATGTATTTTATTAACTTTCAGTTTAATTCATCCAAGGTTAAGTAAGAACATAAAAAATTCAACATGATTGCTTTGGAGACTTGCAATAATTTTCATAAAATATCCTCCTTGACCAAATCAGCTTTTTCTCTTGTTTTCTTCATGTCATTAACATTATCATGTGGGTTGCCATTCATTGATCAATGCTGTTCAAAGGTTAACGCCACAAAAAACAAATTTTCAACAATACAATGGACAGGTCAACATCTGGCTTTGAAGTTTGATTATTATGTGACACAGGCTTAATTCGGCGGTTTTTAAGTCTATGCCATTAAATGCAATCAAGTACATAAATATGAAAGCTGAAGCTCCTTCGCAATAGCTTCGCAAATGTGCTTTTTTGGGACACACGGTATGTACAATTTCATACATACCATCATTTATAGAAGCAACGGCATTGCTCTCTTCCTCTGCTTGCAAAGCAGCCAGCATCATTCCCATCTTATACCTCGATTGTGTAGTATGAATCCGATTTTGAGACAAACTCCCAAGGTTTTCTTCACCATCAAAACTATTCACGCTGTCTGTCTTTTCTCGTATGTCAACTTCTTCGGTTGTAATTTGATTCATAATCACGACCGCGGTTAATTTTGTGTCATTTTCTGACTGGATTCCGTTCTCTAATTGATTCTCACTCTTTGATTCATCTGAATTACCGTTAGAGTGACTATGACCATCATGGCCGTGACCACTATGCCCATGGCCACCATGACTATGCCCATGGCCGCCACCACCATGACTGTGACCATGGCCGCCCATATGACCTGGAGAATGATAATAAATAAAGTTAATTTCAATGTGCCGTCTTGAAAATGTCTATGAATCCTTATAAAATCTCATTTCTATAAGAATTCAAGCGGAAAAAAACCCACATTTTTTGCAATTACGATTCTGCAAGAAAGTTAAATATTAACTGGGTTTTAACATTTAAGATTCTTTAAAAAATTTGAAATGTTCCGCTTGGTGGAAATTAAGCTTCAATAGACATACGAATAGCAAATGCTTCACCACTTAGCAAATTTCACCATTCCTATTCCACCGTTCCAATCACTGGAATCCGATCAACAAAACATGGTTATTGGTCGTTGGTACGATGAATTTGTTTGTAATAATTTTTGCAATTTATTTTTGCCGTAATTTGGGAATTATTTGGAGTGAAATTTGTTTTATTTCAGAAAAAATGCCATATCCATAAACATTTCCATTGTTCGCCATTGTTCAGCGTAGCCTCGTTTCAAGAAATGTTTTTGTTAGCCAATCAAATCCTTCTAATTGAGTTCCTGCAATTTGAATGGTACGAGAACAAATTGTCCTAAAATCAGTTTCACGGTCTAAAATCTTGCATATTTCAAATCTTTTAAATAACAAAATTTTGACAATAATAGAACAGTGAGATGTATGTGGAAATTTAGAAATTTGCTGTTCAGCTAAACTTCGTTTGTAGAATCCAATTTGAGAATAAAAAAGTAATGTCTTCAAAGTTTAATAATTTTCATAATGGATTGAAAGGTGGATTCTATAAAAACAATTCATGTATTTCTACCTTGAAAAATAAATATTCCAAGAACGTTGATGAGCAGGCCAGCAGCACCGATTGCCAAAACCAACAAAGGCTGTTTAATACCTTCAGGAGTAACAAGTCGCTTCAATGATTCGACTAATATCGAAAAACAAAGAGCAACGAGAAAAACAGAGTTGACGAGGGCACCAAGAACTTCAGCTCGTACCCATCCAAATGTGTTCTTTCCAACATTATGTCGGTGATCTTGTTGTGATATCTGTATCATTAAAAAAACGATTTATTTTAAAAATAATGTTCACTCTTCTCCAATCATTCTACCCGCGCGGATATTATTATTTTGTATTTTTAGGATGTTGGTACAATGTCAGTGTTTTCGATATTTTTACTGCTTTTCGACAAGAAATTCTGAAGTTAAAAAGTGATCTGATCTGTCACTTTGTCCCTTCGAGATAGGGCCAAATAGTATTTCGCCTTTGCACAAAACGTTAATTAAAATATAGATTATTATTACTATACATGAGAGCAAGATTCGGAATTTGGAACCTTTACTAACAGTTATCTTTAAGATAGGAGGTTTAGAAGGTTATCAGCCACCAACACTCGAGAGCTTCGAAACACAAAAACAGACTTAGATATTCCATTGCTAGAATCTTCCAGTGGACAGAAATGTTTTGCTTTTAGAAGATTTCGTTTATGGAACGCTCTGAGTGAAAAACTAAAGAATCAAGATCGTGTGTCGAGGATCTTCGAGGTTTTTTAAAAATTAATTTAAATTTATGACATTTTTCATAAACCTATTTATAAATATTTGGATATATATTTTAGTTATTTTAATTTGTAAGTTTTTGAATGGCCTCCTGGAAAACAGTTTACAGTACGTCGGAAGCGAGGGTGGGGGGCTGTAGCATCTCCAATAATTTAAAGAACAATGGTTATTTAAAACAATAAAATAATTAAACCTTTGTTCTCTAGCCAGTGTTCAACCAAACGTCCCAGGAAAATATAAATGAAATAAAAGCCCAGTGACAGAGAAAAACAAAATGTCAGAGCTGTACCACAAAATAGACGAAAATCACACACAAATAATTTATGAGGAGAGGAAAATAAGAAACTTTCTGGAATTTTCGACTACATGCACAATATCGTGAGTGTGTGTCGTGAGCGCATGTGTGTGTCGTGAGCGTGTGTGTGTCGTGAGTGTGTATTTTGAGGGCAAAATGCAATAATAAAATAATTAAAACGAGCTAAAATTATTTGAATTTGTCTATAAATATTTTATATCCATATAGCTTTAAATAGAAACTGATCTAATTTGAAAAATTCTGTAAAATTACCTTAAGGGCAAAAAACCCAACAAAAAGTGAAACAACATCTGATAACATGTGAAAAGAATCTGCAACTAAGGCCATGGAATTGGTTGCATATCCAACAGCAATCTCCGCAAAGAAAAAAGATGTTGTCAGCCCAATCATTATGATCAAACTTACTTTCTGGCTGCAACAAGGACCCATGTTTGATTTTTTAAATCAAAAATTACTTGATGATGTGCAGCAGGTATTGTACTGATTCAAGGAAAGCAAAAGTCTTGTAATTCTAGAAGCAAAGAGCAGGAACAGTTATTCCAAGAAAACTTCCATCAAAACTCACGCAAAAAATATGTATAATGAAAGCATCAAAAATATTGATCAGTTCAGAACTCAACACTGAAAATGTTGTGTTACCTGTTGCAAGCTAGAAATTAATAGCCAGAGTGGATTCCATGTAAAGTCCACGCCGGATATTTACGCCAAGACAATACAAGAACAATAGAAAATCGTAACTCCTGGCCGGATATCTCCGGCGTATGCTACATGAAATCCATTCTGGCTGCACCCCCCTCGGTCCGGCCAGATCTACTTGAAAGATCTTTTGCATGCATAATCACTTATAACGGACACTTGAAAACGATGGATGTTTATTTGAGACCAAATTAATTGGAGATAAGTTTTCTCAATTTAAATGAACATAAATTTGAATTGAATTTCCTGCCACACAGAACTACCCCTCGGGGCTTTACATATAAAAATTTGGCAAGACTAGCTGCTTTCTCCTGACAACTTTCTGTTTACGCGATCAACATCTCTTACTTCTCGTCAAGTGTATTTGTGACCTGGAGATCTAACATGTATTTACTCTAAAAGACTATTTGCAACCACAGGTCATCTCATATATTGCAGGGATCTGCGTGCCTTTTAGCATATTATGCTGCTACTTAGGGCCACCAAGTGCGGTATCAACACGACGCCTTGACTCGATTGCTTGGAATTTAGGCTCCTCCACCGGAGTGAATGAGTGAATCAAGCCTAATTCGTTGTAATTGGTTGTTAATTATGAACAATTCTTCGTTGAGAATGACAATTTAGAAATTAAATTAACATGCTTAATGTGAGTGTGAATAGCCTGAATGGTGCCATTTATGACGTAAATTGGATAGACATGCGCCGTGAAGAATCTTTTTTTTCACTGCTTGTAGGGAAACATGAGACTTATGTAGTGAGTCTGCTTTCTTCTATGATTCGTTGTTGTTGCTGTTGAGGGTTCGGAGCATAGCCAATAGAAAATCTTATGTTTCTAAATTTTTGCTGACCTACTTCAGAGTACCTCCAAAGAACAAGGAGAATTTTGTAAAATAATATCGTGAGTTTTGAGAAACGAGAGTTGTTGTTTCCTAATCACTTGTATCCCTGTGCCTTATAAACGTCAACAACAGCCTTCACGGGAACAGGGACATAGGGGCACAGGGAAGAATAATTTGGGATTGTATTGTGGAAAAGGCAACAAATACACTGAGATCGGAATCACACCTTTGGGTAAAATCAAAATTGAAATTGATTGATTATTTCAATCAAAATAATCACAAAGAGCACAACTTTGTAGTTTTGATTATTTTGATTTGCTTGGTTGTGCTAAAAGGTGTGAAATCTATTCTTAAAAATGAAAAATTGCATTGTTCAGTTTAGAGCTAAATCTTTTGTTTCACAAACTTTTTTGTTGCTGTTTTGTTTGTTGTGATTTGCCTCCAATGGTGTGCCAGGATATACAGTATAGTTCTTTTGGCTAAAGATGGTTAAAGCAAAGTTTGAAGAACGGTTTGAGAACACACTCACCAAAATTAGCACACAGAAAGATAGGAAATTTGTTTGCTCCGAATTGGTTATTGTTTGTTCCAAAATTTGGTAAATGTGTGTAATGATGCTGTCCCTGGCTATTAGGAAAGCTCCGCCTCCGTTTATAGGATTAAAGATAACAAAAGGCTGATGTTTTTGTCTAAATAAACAAGGCGGTTCTGCGATCTACCCAGTCCAAATAAGCAAATCACGAACTATATCCTTTCAAAGGTAACTGCACCTATTAAAGCCTCAATTACCATGTGGGTTGGCAGTTTGCCTTGTTGACAAATCTGAAGAAAGAAAAAAACAAAGTGAGCCAGGTTATCTGTTTTCTTGATTTTCTTTCAACAAAAAATGTATTAAGAAAAAACCACAAACACCGGATACATGTTTCTGTATGCAAATGGAATTTATAAAGCAGCAAGTGGGAAGAGGTATAAGATATTGTAAACCTCGCGTATTAGAATCTAGTGAATTAAGAACCTACAGGCTGAATTTTTTCAGAAAACAAAAGAAAACACAATAGCTTATTGTTCCTAAACAATAGGCTGGGGTACCAAATTGAAGGTTCTTATATGCGGGTGTTTACTATATGCCTTTTCAAAGTCAATATAGGCAGCAGGCAGCATATAGTTTAGTTTTCTTTTTATTCAAGAAATGATCAGCTAAAGAAGGTCAAACAATCAGAGGTTCTGTTTCCTTTGATGAAATGAAACCAAACAGTTCTTATTTTATTATTCAGTTTGAGATAGCAAATGTTGTTATTCTTCCCCCACGCATAAGAGTAATGCTACCCCCCTGTAATTTGTCTCTAACATTCTGTCACCTTTTTGTGTAAAGGAACGGTCATGCTCTGTGGCCAGATTTCTGGGAAAACTCCACAATGTAGGTTATTAAATAACTTTAGAAAGATGTTTGGGTATACCTCTACACAGCAAATTTTCATTTCGTTTAAGATTTAATCCAGCCCTGCAGATTTATTGCGTTTTAGTTTTTTTTTGTTGTGTTTGTCAGTTCAGTCATGATGATGTCATTTTTCATAATCGGATGAGTATTTTCATTTTATTGGTATATTCCTATTATTGCCAGATTGAAGAAGAGATCTAATTAAACATGTTTACTCATCTGTCACTAACTATTGCTTCTACATAGTCAGTATGGTTTCTGTATCGTTTTTTCGAAGGGAGTCTAATAGTCTCCAATATTCTTTAGGGTTATTTTTTAAAAGTAAATTTTTGCAGTTGCCATCCTGTTTTCTATGCGTGCACTGTCACACATCAATTATTTTGATTATTATCTGGTTCAACATAAATCTTTTGACGTGCGCAAAGTCTCCAGGCCATTCATTTTCTATTTACTATGAACGAATAAATAAATGTTATTTGAATGCAAATACTACAAATACTTTTTGCTTGAATTTTCAAGGTTGTCTCTGTGGAATAGAAGGGACTTGCAAGGATCAAAGATATAAATGCGAATGTGATTCAAACGATGAAGTTTGGAGATTTGATGAAGGATACATCACAGATAAGACCAGGTTGCCG
>JAYJMH010040731.1:0-15148 GCA_036873815.1 Phacellophora camtschatica | reverse complement strand
TCAGTGCGCGTGTGCAAAACCAAGACTGCTGTTGAAGCTGGTCTCGTGTAAACGCAACACCTAACTGAACTAATTTGAAAGCGGTCTCGTGTAAACGAGTGGAACCGTACTAAAATTGATGTGGATCAATTTGGAACCGGCCTCGTGTAAACGGGGCCTTAAAAATGCGGAATTATTAGAAGATTTTCTTGAAAGCATTAGTGACCGAGGAAAGGAATCTGGAGGAAACCTGGAGATCAGCTGTTTACATGCTTGAATTTTTTTCGCGAACCGTCAATTCCGAGGGTTCCAAGTATTCCGTGTTATCGACATGGTCTTTCTCCCGATTTTGATTTCGTCATGATTTCTGGTTTGTTTTCCCATGTGTTCGGTTTTGGCTCGAGTGGATAATTTGCTGAATGGTTTTCTAATTTCCCTGTTCCTGCATAGGGTTCAACTCTGCGTCGCCATTCATTATGGTTCCACAAGATGTTGTTAATCAATGAAACCAATGAAATGTTCACAGACTAACAAAAGAGACCCAACGACATCCGCTGAAAGCTTTGAGACCTAGCTGAGAAGATGAATGAGTTTGCGTTGCCCGAGGACTCAATCCACAATTTCAAAAAAGCAACAAAAGCTTTCTGTCCAAAACAATTCATAGATCATGTACCCCCGTCCGGTGAGTTTGCTCTTTGTTTGTTTGCAGTTTCTTCAAAGAGGTGGATTGATTTGAGGTATAATCTTATTGTATGAAAAGGATAAATCACTATTGTTTTAATTTGCCTTCGGAGTTCTTGACGACTCCATCGAGAGCACGTTTGGGCGAAAAAGGCGAAAAGTGAAACTTTGGCATTCGCAGATTTGTCCTGGTTCTTGTTTTTGCCTCAAGTGAATTTCAGTCGGTGAGTTTTGAGTTATGTTTAATGTTAATTTTTTACGTTCTTGTACGATTGTTCATGCTGATAAATTTTTTTTTTCATTGTTGACGTTTGAAATTTTATTCTCTAAAATACTTTCATTTTGTTTTATATTCGATAGAAGATTTATTGTTTTATTAATGTTAATCGAGATAATAATAATGCAACTTCGTGTGGGCTTTGGAGTTGGACCGTCTGTCTAACAGTTTTTATTATCTCTTCTCTATCTTTCCAAACTTTTATTTGTTTTTGTTATTTACCTTGGTGAAATTATTTATAGGATCGTAAATAGAACAAAGAGTACATACAAAATTCATTTTTGCATTTTGAAAAAATTTCTCAAACAAAACAACAACGAAAATTTAGATCTAAAAGTGGCTTGACTGAAACTTAATTAAATCCTTATTTTCATTCTGAAATTATTTTACAAAACACCATGAAAGTTTACATTATTGTGAATTGTAAAAATAATTTTATCATTGAAAAACGTTTCAAATGAATTTGAATAGTTTAAAACCCAGAGAACGATAAAATTTAATTTTTAACGTTTCTTTTTTATCACTTCGTTTCACTGTCTGACTGTTGTTTTTCCGAAGACAGCAATATTTTTACCCATGAAAATGAAGATTTTTATGTCATGATCAACTAGACGGGGGTTTGTAAGTAATGTATATTTTGAACAGTACACAAGAAAGGGTAAATTACAACCCTTCAGTCAACATAAAGTACCATTATGAGTTTGTGATTCAACCCCGGGGGCGGGGGGGGGGGGGGTACACCATAAAATATGGGTACAGTATGTGCCGCCGATATGGATGGCTTTGAAGGCATTAAATTCTCTAAACATGGGTAAGATTTTTGACAAAATTCCTTAATGTTCGGTTAGATGGGTATACACGGTTAGATGGGTTCATTAATGTTGGGTAACATGAAAATTTGAACAATAGAGATGGGTGTGCGTGTGCATATAAAAGTTCAGCGGCACACTCCCGTCTGACCGTGGGACATGAAGCCACACCCCCCGGATATTTCTTAACGAAAATAGGCCATTAGGATTTTTACGTTTTAGAAGTAGATTCCCGTAGATTAGGCCTACTGTTTAATTGTTAGACCATCAATTGTGCGTAAACCCATAAGCAACAATTTGTCTAAGAAGACTAGGGCGAGTGCGAGAAAACATTTTGTGTTTAGCCTCTCGTTCCCAGGGCGGGATATTTTTCAAAAAAGAAATCCTTCCTATGGTGCTAGATTGCCCCAAGTCTATTGCTTAATTCAGTGAAGAAAGTATATAGTAAAAACTTTTTCTCTGCGGGGGGAAATAGAAAAATCAAATAAAGAAGATTCCCCCCTCAGGGACAAATTTATTTTTTTTACTATTAATTTTTTCTACTGAGTTAAAAAATAGACTTGGGGCAAGTCTATACGGTGCCAACTTCCAAACGTTTGCCAGGATTATGCTAATTTATTGCATAATTTCGAACAAAATATTTATCATTTGAATCCCATAACAATGTGGCGTTTTTCTTTTCATTCTCCAAAAAGGATTTATCGAATGTTGACGCGAAATTCGATTCTTTCTTGAGCCATCAAAACTCAAAATGGGTGTACGTACCAAGGGTGAAGGGTATTTCCTTTTAAAGCGTTTTTAGCAGCAATTTTCTAAATTTTCTTCTGTCTGTTTTTGCTTGAGTCAGACAAATATTGTCTCAAAAGGGCCAGCTTTTTCGGACACGGAGAACTTTTTTTAATTGTTTTTGCCACAGAGAACAAAACTCCATTAACTTCATCAGACGGCTTTTTTGAGTTTTAAAGTTCCTTGAAAGTCGAAAATAACTTTGTTTACCGTGGAAAAATATTTCAAATGTTTTACTTAATTTAATTTTTACAATTTGTTATTCTCATTTATTATTCGTGAAGAATTTTTTTTCCACAGATTTGTCTTTTTCTCGTGTCTGCAAGATCCAATCTCTAGACCACAATTAACTATATCTTCATTTTTAAATCTTCATTACTCATAAACAGCTTTGAATATTGATGTTTTGGGAAAGATTTTGGTTTATCAACAGCTACTGTCTTCCATAATAATTATCCTCATATCCTGAGACATATTTTGTGGTTGTCAATATCATTACCATAGCATGAAATGCTTACATTATTTTTAGTGGCTGTGAAGAAGTTAAAATTCACGACTGGAAGTTGCTTGTTTTGAAATTTCTCTTATTTCTTTTATGCAGTTTTGAGACGCACTGGGTAGAGAAACATAAAGGCTCTGTTTTCGGAATAAAGATTCAAATCTATAATTTCAGATCCGGACAGATCAAACAGTTATGGGACGGAATGTGAAGAGTTTGTTTTACAATCATTTCTGGAAAATTGTTGTCTCCGTAAGTATTGTTTTTCAAGCGTTGTATTCTTTGCACACTTACCTTAGAAATAACTAATTTAAAAGAAAGGGGCCAAAATTGTCGGGGGCCAATCGTGACAGTCTGTGGTGCGAAATTGTCTAGGGCCCAAAAGTGCATGGTGCTTGGAGGTCCAAACCACAAGGGGCTATTGTACCTAGGGTAACCAATGTCGTTCCGTCCCTGTATCGCAATTATCTGCTGCAGACTTGGAAAACTATTGTTTTTTACTTATTGATTTCCGTTGTGTCTCGTTTTTGCAACCTTATTTCGTAATAATGCATGTCTGTTTCTGCTTTTGGTGAAGTATAATATTTTATTTAGGGGGCATAACAATAATAACAATAACAATAACAATAACAATAACAATAAATAGAGTAGACTCCTCATTGTTTGAAGCCCCTTAATTCGAACTCTCCGTTATTTGAATAAATTCCAAGAAAAACGCCCCATGATAAATCGAAAATTCTATAATTCGAGCATCATTTTTTATCCCATCATGGATGTTCGAATTGGGGAGAGTCTACTGCAAATCCAAAGTGACACCTTTGCCACAGTTTTAATACCAGCTATACACGGGTATCATATTCAGGCAAGAGTTACTCCCTCAGAGGTTTACATGATCATATTAATGAAATAGATTTTAAGATCTTGTAATGTATAGCGTGTCATGTTGCTGATCGTTTCGATCGCTGATCGTGTTGCTGATCGTTTCGATCATGAAAACAAAGAAGTCATCGATCCAATAATCCATTAAAATCCGATAATCCACCAAACAAATTTCAAAATTTTCTCCAAAATCAAAATCCCCATCGGTATTCCGTTGGTTGTTCTAATTTTGAAATTTGGATAGGCAAAAGAAAGTGATATCAATTGGTTGGATGCAAAATTTTATTTCTTCTTTTGGACGATCCATACCGGGTCCATAGGCCGGTACCCCCCTTCAATTATCACGTTGTTGTGATTGTGATATCCGGGAGACTTCTCATTGGAAATTATCATGGCAAACAGAGATTTCGTTTGTGGTTGAATATTTCAAGATAAGATTAAACATTCATTTAATTCATTTCCTTCTATTGAAACATGATTGAATTATGCTATCCTTTCTGCAGATTACACGAACGAATTAACAATTGTATAACTGTTTATCATTTTCCTGGGGAAAGATAATTAGTTGATCATGAAAGACTAATTCACACGATTTTGTTCTGTTTTGATTTACGATTTTTTGTTAATAAAATGACTTGTATCCGCTATTTCAAGATATTACAGACAAGAACAAATAACGTCACCTGAAGATGACAAATTTTTACTCGCTGTCCATCAAACAAATATTTGATTCTCACTCGGAAAGGAAGAGATCTTTTTTTTACATTTTTGTGCATTTGCATACTTTCCACATGAAAAAATTCAAACTGCAGTTCTTGATTATTTTTAAATGAGAAAATAATAATTTCCTTGACACAATTATTTTTATTTTGAATTTTTTGCAGGTATTATTGCTGGCATTAAATTTCGTAGTATTTTACTACACGTACAAAGCGTATCAGACGGAGCCACAATATTACTATCTTCATCAGATGCTTGGGGTAAGTTGAACTTTACTTGCCACTTGACATGAATTTTCACACTGACTAGCAACTCGCGTTCACTGTTTCCCGTACACAAGTCAAGTGTTTTAAATTTGTTTGAGAATTTATGTCCAACTCGTGACGTTTTTCACCTAAAAAATTGAGCCAGTCCTCTGGGCCATTTGATTTTGGATAAACATTTGGATATGTAGATTTGCTACAATCGCTTTAACCAAAGCATAATGTATAATCGATACACTACGACTCATAACAAGTCGATAACAAATTATACCTACAGTGGATAATTAATTATACCTACAGTGGATACGAGGGGTATAACACGCAAACCTGGGAATTTACTGGAATTGTATCATTTTGTAAAACATCACTAAGAAAGTGGTTAATTACATAGGTTTGTTAAAATTTTAAAATAAGATTTAGTAATTTTGTGTTTTTTATGTTTGGAAAGCCAGTTCAAGTCACGGTCAAGATCAAGTAAAACTTTACTTTTAGTTTCTGTCTGTTTTTTTTTGTGGTTGTCTTCTGCCAGTCTGGTAGTCTGATTTTTTAATAGTCCGATTGTTTGGTAGTCTGGTAGTCTTCTTTAGCTGTCTTTTTCTATATTTTGTTATTTGTATTATTGTATGTTTTAATTAGCTATCATGCTGTTTATTGTTTTGCTTTTATGTTTAGATTGTCATTTCTTGTCACGCTTAAAGTTGACCAAACATGGCTCCCAGGGGTGGGCAGTACCATCTACCTTGGATATGGGGCGTGTCCGAAGAAATCTTGAGCCAACCCAAGAATATATTGTAGTTAAAACCCAGACCCAAAAATATAACAGTATGGCTTATGTTACTATGCGATGTTGCTGCCTGTAACATATTTTTTATAAACATTTCTATGATATTTCTTAATATTTTACCCAATAGTATAAGATTTTAAATGTTTAGAGCCAAAACTATATTATCGAATCGGGAATCGCAGACCCAAAAATATAGGACAGACCCCCGTACCTACCCAAATAGGACAGACCCCCCCTACCCAAATCAGGTGACACCGACTACCCTGAGGCATTGTTTGAGTTTAGGCCTTTATCTGTCTATTTTTGTGGGTGTTTGAATAATGATGTATAATCTATACACTATGATATATTGAAATCAACAGGAGTCATTATGCTGGGCAAGAGGTTCAGCTGCAGCCATTTGCTTGGATATATTAGCTGTCATGTTGTCCATGTGCAAAGTTTTTGCTTCATTTTTCCGAAACCTCCTTTCGAAGGTAATACTATTCATTCATTTATGAAATTTAAGTATTACCGTAAATCCTCGAATAAGCCCCTCTCGAATGGCCCCCACGTAAAGATTGATTTTTGCAAACAAGCCCACATAGGGTGGTATAATATATTATTGGACAAGTTAAATAGTAATATGCAAGAAATCAAATCAATCAACAGCCTCTTAGATATTATATTATAACTAAATATTAGATTTTGTGACTGAATTTACAATGTCAGTTCGTTTAAATGTTTGTTCAAACTTTTTATGATGGTTTTTATTTCTCTCAAGATTAACAGAACTACTGTAATATTTAACAAGCCCCCATTCAAATAAACCCCACCTAAGGATCAATTTTTGAAAATAAGCCCCCAGGTGCTTATTCGAGGATTTAAGGTATATACGTTTTCTAATTTTTTTGGGATAAAGGTGATTTTTTAAGGGTGGAACGATTAATTTTGTTCAGTTACAAATTTAATGCACGCCTTTGTTAATACAGTGCCGTCGGAAGCTATTCCAGATTGAATAGCTTATTGCTCACAGGACAAAAGATAAAGGTTTAATAAATAAATTGTTTTAAAATCAACTGTTCTTAAATTTATTACAATAACAATAATAAGGCGACAATAACAAGGCCCCTCCACACGCTTCCGACGGTCCTGTAATGCAACGTTTGAATGCCCAAAAGAAATCAAAGGCAGAAAGGCCGATATGTTAAAGATTAAGGCTGGAACGAGAAAATGTTTTTAGTATTTGCTTGAAGTTTTTGGGGTACATTTTGATTAAAAAATCTCCAAATAAGTATAATTTTATCCAACTTTTTGAGATCTTATTTCCTTCAACTTCTTTTCAAAATCTTAGGTATTTGGTGGAGCCATGCGAAAAATTTTAGATGAGAAGAAATCAATGCATATGATTTGTGGAATATTATTGTGCCTTTTATCAGGTAAATTTACACTGATAGGCCATTATTTTTTCCGTTATTGCATCTGTGACTAGCCTAGTACAGGAGTCCTTGTTTCCCTGAGTTCTCTGATTTGCTGACGTCACTCTCCTTGATTACATGTGTTGCAAACGTTTATATTACAAAAGGCATACACGAAGGACTAAGTATAAATTTATCATGACAACTTGAAAACCTGGCTTTACTTAGGCCAGTCGCCATTACTCTTATGTGGCCCCAATGACAGGGTGCTTTGTTGTCACGTGACGGTTTCCTTGTCAATGATTAGTTGATAGAATAACTAAAACGTTCAACAACTAAATAATGTCTTGAACAGAGCCTATATGTTAGTAATGCCACTAGGACCTACAGCACGATAACTTTGACCAGTCGTAGATCAGATTCAAGTTTTTTAAATGTTTTGACATCTATTTGCAATCTATACATTGTGGTTTAAATGTCATATATTAATATCTATTTTTAAATAAATATTAAATTAGCATTATACCACAAGAAATTAATTTGTTAGCACACAAGAAATTGAAAAGTTTGTTAAATTACGTTATGATCATTGTCGACCAAAAATTGATAATTCTTTTCTCGAGGGGTCATGGCTATTTGTTATCAGTTTTCTCAATGTTTAACAAAATGATAAAATTAATATAGAGACTGGTCGCCCTGAATTAGTCAATACTTCAATGATGATGTAACTTCAATCTTGATGCACGCTTTATGAGTTTGCTTGTTTCAAAAATGCCAAGAGAATGAACTAATTATGGTAAACATGGACTTGCTCCAAGTCTATTTCGTTTCGTTAATCAATAAAAAATATGTCACTGCGGAGGAATATACCCTGCGGAGGAGAGATTTTGTTCTTATTTTCCCGAGGTCGATACTCCGCAGGGTATTTTCCTCCGCAGTGACATATTTTATTGGCACATACATGAAAACGGATAATATCAAAATATAAATGAATAATGATACCATGCAGTGTGAATGAATTGTACAACGTTTCGAGAATGTAGCTCCAAACGTCGTTGTATATTTAATGGTGTCGAATTTTTTCATTCCATTTCACGTCCTACAATCTATTCACTTTTACAGTATTTTTATTTCAGTTGTACACACAGTAGCTCATTGTGTCAACAATTTTATGTTTTATCACAAATTTGATGAAAATCGAATAGGAGTCAATTTATTTCCAAAGAAAGAAATGGTGAGTTTTGAGTTTTGATTCACCCTTTGTTTAATATTCAGAGTTCTAACGATTAAATAGTCACACAACTATAAAATATTGAGAAAAGAGTTATGAACTTGGTCAAAATATGTTTGTCATATCATAGTTATGGGCATAGTTAAAAATTTACTGGTTATGAAATCCAAAAGTTTACAAATTTAGGGGGGCTTTTTTTGGAGGGGGGTATAAACCTCCTTAAAGACTTACTGTTGCTTTTCACCACCCCACATGCAATTGTTTGAGTTCAGGGTGGTTGTAGACATGGATAAAAACTTACTGGTTATGAATAACCAATATCCAAAAATTATCGAATTAATGGAGGCTCGTTGTTTACTTTTTTGTGTGATATAAACGTCCTTATAGTTGTTTGCCAGGAATCCCCAATTCATTTTCTTGTGCCCTGTTATACAAGGTTTTATTTCTCTTTGTTTGTAGATGGGGAAATTTTCAATATATTTTACAAGTAAGTTTTTATAGCTTTGAAAATAGTTAAATTTTTATAATTGAATTTATTCTTATTATCATAACGGTCCTTTAACTCTGCTAAACTACAGCATAATTTTGAAATTATTTTATGGAAAGGATTATACACCTTTTAAGTATTCTGCAACAAGTTCGTTATTTTAATTTTAATTTGAATATTTATGAAACTTCGGCCATATGGTGAAACTTTTATGCTGTCACGAAGCTTGTCACTGAAACTTGATTTTGCTACAACAAGAACAAATTGCTAAGTTACGAATTATTGCAAATTTTCTTCTTTTTTAGCAACTGGCCTGACTGGGATTTTGATGCTTGTCATTCTTGTTATTATGGTAAGTAAAAATTTATAATTTCTAAAAACTGTTAAGTTATTATATCTGATAAATTTCATTTTATGACTGTATAATTGGTCAGCTTCTTTCTAACACTTTAGTTTAACTATCAAATTTATTGAGATGATCTATTCAACATTATATATTATTTATTATTTATTACTTTCTTTATTACATTATCTGTTCATCATCTACTTTTTTATTTAGTTTACGTCATCACTGTCTTCTGTGAGGTAAGCGTAGTTTTTTTTATCATACCTCTTTTAACATTAAAAATGTATTGACAAGCTCAAACTATAGGGGACTCTTTGAAAGTGAAAGAAACTATATTTGTAGTTCTATTATTTCGATAATGTTGAAAACAGCAGATTCTTAATATAAATATATATTTATACTTAACAATTTTTTAATCCATAGATTGTTCCGAGGTTGTAGACTCTCTACACGAGTCCATATGTTTCCATCCATTTATTTGTTATATCTGACAGTGCTTTGCTCCATTAGGGACACCACTATTCATATCTTGGACCTAATGTTTGCAGCCTCAAATTTGATTTTTAAAGCTTGGAATTCGATTTTCGAAGCCATCGAATTCAACGTTTTGAAGACTGTGCTTCGTTATGCTTCAGCACTGGACATTTTCTGAAGTCATAACAATGAGATGAAGCACTGCGTTATGATTGGTGCCCGGGATTTCCCGGGCAAACACCTAAATTAGGTCCAAACATTGGTTAGTGATGTCATGAATCCCATTATCATCAGATGAAGAAAATAATTGTATAAAATAATAACATATAAAATGGACTGAAGTGCTATCAGATATAGGGTTCTCGTAATTTAGATTTCGACTGACGAATTAAACTGTTTTTCTTTGTAATATGTTAATTTTTTTTAGATTTAGACTGATGCTCTTGTAATTAGTAACAAGTCTTTTAAATAAATGAAAAAATGAAAATGTAAGAAGTCTACTAAAGATGTACAACTTTTCAGAATATTGATTAAGAGGACTGGTAATGAATCTGGATTGTGACGTATTTAAATTCAAGGAAATAATCTAGATATAGATGACAGGTTTTTTAGAATGATTGCTGCTCTGACAATGATGAGTCTGGGCTGTGACGTATTTAAATTTTAAACAATAACAATGGATATAAAATGTTTTTTAGAATGCTGAGCATCAAGTGTCAAAATGTATTACATTTTCTCATTATATTAATTTCTTTTTCTAGACGGCAGAATTATGTTGTTTTCTGGTACATACATCACTTAGCATTCCCTTTCATGGGCCTATTAATACTCCATAGTTATGGGTATGTATTATCAGCTTTAAATTCTGTTATGAAATTATAAATTAACTTATTTTTCAATACTGTAAACGTTAGGTCTCATTTAAATTAATATTGGCTTTTCATTAGAACCAGAACGCTACAGAAACGATCATGAAGCACATGAAAACATAATTCGTATTAAGATCTTTTTTTTGGGGTCTTGTCTGCTGGAGTGAAATGGGTAAGCCGAGGTTAAAATGTGTACAGTAGATCACCGCTATTATGAAACAGGTGTTATGAAACTGGATATTTGGCTTTAGCCTCATTGTTTATTAGATCATTCTATTGTTCTCTAAAAGATTTTGAGCCTTTAGTTTCTTAATTTGCAGTTTTATGCTAGCAGGATCTACTGTAATTCTGACACATTTGAAACATTAAACCATTAATTTTGGACTAATACTTCACTGTGATAATAGGGAATATTTTTGTAGCTGTGAGAAAACAGTGCATTGAGATATTGAGTTATTTTGTTTTAAAATTCAAGCCTGACTCATATTACCCCCAAAGTTATTCATTTTCTATTTTGCATCTTTTACGCACTTTAAGAACAATACCAAATATTTGGTGAACTGGAAACTGTAAATTTACGGTTCAGAAATTTTATCAACAGAAGTAATTTTCATTGATGATTATTTATGCTTGTGAACATGTCGTGTTTGTTTTAAGGGTTAAAGAGAATAAAATTGCCCCAGCCACTTTTATATCCGTTTGTTCTCTTAAAAGATTTAAATTTATTATTCCTCAGCTGTATAATCAAGCGACAGAAAAACCTCAAAGACCATTGGCCAGGTTGTACATATGTCAATCAAACTAGCAACTTGTCAATCAACACTGAGAAAAATACTATTTGCAAAGCTCCTCCGCTGTTTGAGCATGATCCTGCGCAGGTTTGTTTTGTTGCTGATGTTTTGAATGTGCTCTTTTTTAATTCATTTTGTTGTTGATCATAATGCTATAAGTCATGATTTGTTTTTATTGTTAAGGTATGTTGTGTTTTGAGGCTTTAGCAATAGAAAACTTGTCGGTTGGAAATAATGTGCCTTTAGAGATGATAAATGATCTTTTTACAAAATCTTCTTTAAGTAAATGCTTTTTCTTCAATAATTGCTTTTACGAAGAGGATTGACCAAGCTTTAATTTTAATTCGGAAATATTTAATTTCAAAGTATAATAGTGGTGAAACATCTGCTGCTTATTTTAATTCCGGGGGTACTGCTTTTGATTTTATGCAATGACTGCAGATGAAATTGATTTGTCTCCAATGCACTGCGAAATATGGACATTGCATTTATCCCTGTTGTAAATATTTCAATCTAACTATCTTTTTTGATGAAATTCAGGCCCGCAACGATAACTGATGGTTTCAAAGAGCTGTTAATGGCCTTTTAAGTTGGAAGGTATTTTTTCTGTTTTGCAATGGCCTTCATCATGCTTTATCAACTTTCATCAAGAATTTTGTTTAATTTATTTTTAGGCCTGGAAATGGATTTTGCTTCCTTTATTTTTGTACATTTTGGACAGACTGGTAAGGATATGGAGAGGAAGAAAAAACGTGAATGTCAGAAAAGTATGTTTATTTTCATGTAATAAATATTCAACAACTTTAAAGTAATAAGATTGAAACTTTTAACGATAAGAAAAACTTCACCTTCTCATGCCACGCCCGGATTTATTTGCAATTAATAGGCCATTCTATTTAAGTTCCATTTTTCCTGGGGGTAGCACATACCAATCCAATTCAAAGGATAAACTTACATTGAAATACCTGAAATGTATGCTAATTTATGTTTGCATGTGCCTTCTGAAAAAATGACGTTTTTTGTTGTTCATCAATGGTTTATCCTGGGTGACAGAAGAAAACTAACAGAAATATAAAAAATTAATTAAGTTTATTTATAATTATTATATAATATTAAGATTAAGACTACAAGACTTGGTTAATAAAGTAAACTAGGGAAAAGGGTTATCGGAAGTGTATATTGCACGCTCATTTTTTATATGCTGTATTCTCTTGGTAAAAAATTATAGTTGCAAACACTAAGTGGTGTTCTTATTTCCATTTAGGTACTGTGGCATGAAGGAAATGTTATTGAGTTACACCTAACTCAACAAGGATTTTCAGCTCAGCCTGGACAGGTAAAAATAATTTATTTACAATTATAATTGAGTCTGATGGAGCACAAATTTTATTTTGAAACATTCTAAATATTTTTTAGCGAGTAAATAACGATTGTAGTTTTCAAAATCACACACTGAAGCTAACGTCAGTTCGAAAGCCACGGGTGCTTCATATAATTGTGTTTTATTTAATATATATATAGTGCTTTTGCTTCCAACCTCTTCATAAGTTCGTCTTTTAATAACTATTATTATACACTTCAATCCCGTATCCTCTTTTTTTATCTTGCTCGACGAAGCTTAACTTAAGATCTAACGGGAACTGTTGAATCGCTCTGGCACTCGCTTCCTGACATAACATACCAAATGTATCAAATTTATGTATAAAGTATTAAATGTACAAAACATTTCTAAATCGCTCATTTGATTATTCATTTATAATTTTCATTGTAGTATATTCAAATTCAATGCCCACAAGTTGCAAAGTTTGAATGGCACCCCTTTACGCTCACACGGGTATGTAGTAACCATTTCCGACGTAATAGTCATTCCATGAATGAAAGTGTGGTTTTCTTCGGGTTAGTTATTACGTCATAGTGTGATAAACGCCAACGTTGAATTGAATTGATAATTTGCAACATTACTGTGTGGTAAAACATTACTTTGTGTTTAGTTGGGAGTTTAAGATAATGACAGATAACGATGATTGCAACTTCACATTTTCTTTGTTTGTAGATACTCAAAGCTCAAACCTATTCAGTTCATTCGAAATAATAATGTTTCTCTCACGTTCTATCTTATTGATTGATTGATTGTAAACGCTCGAAATTAAAATTTTTAGTTTTCCATCAGGTGACCCAAAAATAGTTACTTCGTTTAAAAATCACCAAAATTTGATTTTGTTACTAATTTTAGAAATTTGTTTTCCTGCTGACGTTATTTTTGACCAAGTTCACTTTTGAAGCTGCCGTTATTTTTGTAACTTTGACGAATGATGGCGTACTTTTGACTTTAAAAACCTAATTTTGAGCTATACTTTTCAAAACATTTGTAATCTAGCTAAATTCAAAAAATATCAATGCAACAAATGATATTTGCATCATATTTATAACACTTCTAACAATATGAAGTGATGGCAACTTGCAATAACGTGTTTATTTATCATAGCAACTTATACCATGCATCAAAATCAGGTCGCTTTCAAACCAGCAAAATTAAATTATTTTAATGTGCTGGTGAAATATTTGACATTTCTATAATTAATTTGGCCCTTCTTGTACATGGCAACTTAAAAATGAGCTTGCTTGGTAACAAACTCGAATTTTTGTGATTTTTCAAACGTCGGAACATTTTTTGGGGTCACCCGGTATGAAAAACGAGTACGCCATTTTTTCATCAAGAATGCTTGCAGATACATTATACATATGTCTTTTAAGTAAAGGTGACATTTTGGTATGCTGCTTTTTTTGGTAAGCCGTTTGGTAAGCAATGCCTCTGAAAAGATACAGCCTAGTGCTTTAAAAATACAGCTAGACGTTCCAGTTAGTTCTGTGTTGCCAATCATAAATTCCATATTATTCTTCCTCTAGATGTTTTTCAGTATTGACTAAGATGATCATTTTACCATTTAGTGTACAGTTAAATGGATACCGTCACTTTGTATACAAGTTGCTGGGAAGGAGCGTAACGTGCAGCTTATTTTGAGGTTTTTATAACTGAGAAATAAAGCTTGAATATGACGTAATACATATCTTTTTCCCAACAATGAGCAAGAGAAACAGATAACAACAAAAGACAAACTTTCTAGACGAACTATTAGTTAATTATTGTTTTTATTTACTTAAATACTTAAATATGTAACTAATACAGAGGGAAAAAAGTTTTCAATTTGATTTTGTGGGACAAAGGCAGTTTAGCGGGCGGCGCAAAAACTTATATAATATAAAGATAGTTTAG
This sequence comes from Phacellophora camtschatica, assembly GCA_036873815.1. Classification (NCBI taxonomy): domain Eukaryota; kingdom Metazoa; phylum Cnidaria; class Scyphozoa; order Semaeostomeae; family Ulmaridae; genus Phacellophora; species Phacellophora camtschatica. Next base: position 602 of record JAYJMH010040731.1, on the reverse strand, counting down.
CTAGTGAAAACACTCAGGCCACTCGTTGTGATTCCTGCGAAATCAAACTTGGACAGCAGCACGAATAACTTATATGATTTTCATGTAAATCTAAGTCTGTCTGTAAGTCTGTAAAATAGTTTCGTTGTATTAATCGTTAAACATTTCTTTCATTATTGCAGGGCTATCACCGCCTCCAAACCCCCGTACGTGTTGTTATCATTTAATTTAACTAAAGAGAATACACGCTTGTTTCAAACCGAATTTTGATTTGGAATCGAATTCCGTGGTTCAATCATCAAAACTGTTGTCTGCATGTTGTCTGCAAGCAAAAAATTATTTCATAAGCTGTACATGCTAAGAAAATATTTTGATTTAATTATCATTATCTAGAATTTTTTTAATCATGTTAAAATTTACAAACTTTAATTTTTTCAGTGCACGGATAAGAACAAACACGAAGATTACTTTTCGGTGCACGTAAAGGTTCTTGGGAAATGGACAGGTACGGTTAGACTACTTTGCATTACAACATTAATTCATTAATTCATTAAAGATTTGAAGCCAAAATTGAACAAGCAGTCAGATTCCATCGCCGCCAAATTGTTCATTTAGTCTTTTTG
>JAYJMH010040720.1:0-15149 GCA_036873815.1 Phacellophora camtschatica | reverse complement strand
ATGACCTTGGTGGGATTCGAACCCACGACCTTGCGGTTATGAGTCCGGCGCCTTAACCACTAGGCCATGCTTGCTTAGCCTAGCGAGAGGAAGTTAAAAATATTTCGAAATAGCGAATGTTCCAGATAACGGGCAGCCAAGGTAGTGGATGTGAACTGTAGTTGCTAATGAAACATACCTCAGTGAGTAAGCAAATATTTTCACCATGCAATGCCATGCCTTCACACCTACATGAAAACAAAATGATTTATACAGTTATTCTCGTTGTCGCAACGAAAAAGATCGATGTAAAAATATATAAAGATTCCTACAGTTCCACTCTCTTACACAAAAACCCTTGTGGAGGGGGATGCTTCTTGCGGTCTATAGCCAGCAAGATCAGAATAAATATTTATTCATATTGCATTTCTTTAGCATATTCTAGTGATAAAGTTCATTTTAAATTATAACTATAGAAGTTTAAATTTCCGGAGCTTATAACTTGTTCATTGTCCCTTTGTGCAAACGACAGCAAACTGTTTTTGCGATAAAAGTAGTTTAAAAGTCGCAATTAACGTTAACCGATCGAAAATATGGGCTCAATGTGCTAGTAGTAGGGCCACCCTAGCCTTCGGTCATTTCTTGTAATTTTTTCATTGTGTTTACAAGCATGCTAGGGTAACCCTAGCACTAGGGTCACTCTACCTGTGAAATATTGCTTGTAAACACGAGCAAACATTGACCCTGGTGCTAGAATAACCCCATCCCCTTGTTAACAGGTCCATAGGCTAGCTTGCTATTGATATTGAATCGATTGGGCAGGGCAGAGTCAGCATAAACATTCTAGACATTCTAACTTACGGTGTCCACTAAGCAGCTTTATGAGGAGACGGTGTCTAGACGCATTCTGAGGAGATCTGCTGTCAGTTTGATAATATCAAATGGAGAAGCACTGTGTACACAAGACAAACTAAAGGCCAGTTAGTAAACAGATTTTTTCCCATATAAAACCAGACTAGACCAGACTTGCACGGACTAAGTAACTGAACGAGTTCAAGACCAAATACAAACCATTACCATTAACAGCCAGACCTGCCGCCCTTCTCATACAAATTTCAGCCCGTTTACGTATTAGCCTACCTATTTACAAGCAATTCGTCTGTTTTGTAAAAACAGCCAGTTGATATTTTTATAGTTACAGTTAGGACCCGCGTGGAAATCATTTCTAATAGTAGAAATGCATAGATATGACCTTTCTATCACATTATTGGAAGCATATCTCAGCCCAACTCCGTATAATTTGCCAAAATATTAAAAAAACCATGTGTTTGTTTCAGCATTTTCGTCTAAGTAAGTTTCTCTCATCTTTCAGCACATAGCCTGAAAGATGGGATGATTTTCCTCATATAAATAGTCCCTTACTGTATATACAGCATTTGGCAAAATTTATGGTTCAATAGGGAGAGTCTCGGGGGTATACTATCCTTTGAAATATCACATAATAACACGCGCACACGCCTCTACGCACGGCACTCTTAAAAAGGCTAAATAGAGGCAATATATCACACGCAGAAATGTTTTTTGCTGGTTTTGCATAATTCCCCTTTGCATTTTTGAAGATCAAACGGGTTTGAAGATCACGCCCCTTCCTTCGTGGTATAACTACGATATAAATATAGTGACATCTGGACTCTTGGGTGTTGCCAAAGCATCCCGCAGTAATTTATGGAAAGCAATAAAAAGTTCTTTTGAACACTATTTTGACGTCATCATCTTGTTGTAGTCATCATTTTGCTGATAAACAAGCCTTGTTGTTTAATTCAATTAGCCGATGGGGCCAAAGGATTAATAATAACGTTGTTTTTGCTTTTATCTCAAAGCTTCAGGGCACAAAATATTTTTAGAAGCTAAAAAATCTTTGACAAATTTTTTTATATAAGCGCCACTTAGTATTCATGCCTGGCTTTTCCAAGTAACCAGCTACTGATAACTATGACTACGAGTTCGCATGCTCGAAATTGAACACCTAAATTTTACCAAATTTCAAATTACCTGTTCAGATCTGCATATATATGTAATAATTTCACGAAGTTCTAATAAAAATTTTGATTATTTACTGCATTGTGGTCATTTGCTTCGAAATGAAAATAAAGCAACCTTGTTACTAAAATAAAAGATTTTGTGCTTAAATTTTTTTAAATAATTTAAAGCACATTTGGTTGAGCCTTTTAATAATTCTTCCTGTTTAGCTTGTAACAACAATCTTCCATAGTTCTTAATAACTTCTCCATGATATCTACACACATTAGTCACACAGGTTTTGCATTGATACCACTTAATTTGACTGCTATTTTCAAAAATATATGGCCTAATTTCTTTTGTCAAAGCAAAGCAAGAAAAAGTAAAAACCTTTTGTTACCTCACAAAACACTGGTTAACTTTTCCCAATTTTTTTTCATTGTGGTAAACATTCATCCAAAAGACAAGTTAAAATGACCACTTATTAGCAATAAATTTTTAATGAGAAGATCAAGCTGAGAAGCAGGTGTATTCATTAGTTAAAATACAACTAATTAATACAATTCCTTCTTTTGCAAATATGCAACTTGAGCATTACATGTAAATTCTGCAACAGGTATAACTTTTAAAAGCGTCAAGTCAGATGCTATCAAAATATTCTTAACTAAACATGTCTGGCTGGCTACAATTATGGACACAGATGTCACACCGTTTGAACAGATGTACAGTATGTGAGAGCAATTTAACAGTAAAGACAAAATGGATGGAAAAAACAAGGCTCTAAAACCACCCATATGATAGATTGCAACCACCATACCAATCAGACATTTCATAACACTTATATAACAGTTTAAAAAGGCTTGGTGACATGTAAATAAAAAAACACATCATTTTTACCTGAAACTAAGATTTCTCTTGGTCATAAAAGTGGCACCGTTTGGGGGTAAAGAAAAAACTTTGTTGACATTAAACTTTTTGAAGCATAACAATAACAACAAAGTAAACAAAGACTGCCCATGTTTTATGTCACTGCTCTGTCAGGGGTAAAGAATAAAAAACTTTGTTGACATAAAATTCAAAAACTTGTTTTTAAAGGATAAACAATACAATAAAGTAAACAGTGACTGCCAAGGCTGTGTAATCTCTCACAATAGGATTTCTTCCTTATTATATCGCAAATATTTTACACATAAGGAAAACAAGCATAACTTACTTGAGCACATTTGGGTGACACAGCCTATTCATTGTTTTGATTTCTTCAATGAACATTGCTTTGTGTTCTTCTTCTGTGGCACTTTTAAGTTCTTTTAAAACCAAAGTTTGTTTTGTTATTTTGTGGGTGACCTAAATAAAATAAACAATCAGGAATGTTTGTTATGCATTTTGACCCTCTTTTGTTACTAGGGAGGTCGACTGGAACCATCAATGAGTCACATATTTACAGACTCAAGAACATTTCAAGTCTATTTCTTGGCAAAAACTGGTAGGGGTAAATACATTTGCATGGAAAACTCTGATAAATACTTGTTATTATAAGTCAATAGATGATTGAATTTCACTTCCATTTGACCTTGCCATTTCATCAACAGAATTCACCTACTGTAAATCCTCAAATTAGACCCCTGGCAGCTAATTTTGTTTGGTCTTTTCATGGGGCTAATTCAAGGAATTAAGGTATCCACTGACTTTGTATCAAATAATCATTATTTGAAAAAATCTTTTACTTCATAAACATGCATGTTTTGCTGCCATGTTGGAAATAAAAATATTATTTCATTTGAAAGGGAAACATGTTACAACTCAGACGTTATTGAAATGAGTACTGTACTGCAGTGATAAGTCATGGTGCCATCCCTCACTGTTCTTCACTGTAGACACTGTTATTGAATGTTCTGTGGAATCCAAAATATTCAATCACTCATAATTTTGTATTTTCTTGGCAGATTTTAATGAAACAAAAAGATTTTGAATTAAGAATTTTCACACTTTTTTAGAAGCATAAAGATTTGTTTGAGTGTAATAAAGGAACTATGTTTTTCCTTTGTTTCGAACCGGGAGTATGTGGATGGGTATGATCGTGTAGATTAACCTAAGGCCACAGAGTTGCCATACACTGACATGTTCCCTGTGGTATCGTTATTTGTAAACTGTGTTAGTGTAAATTTTTTAAATGGAGATAAAAAAGAAAAAAGCTGACTTCCCTCCCTATTTTTATGAAACAAAACTCATATACAGTATAACATTCTCAAATCTGATTTCCAATATACAACTCAACACAATGGAGTGTCAGTTTTCAGTTGGCTGATAAAAAAAATTGTATGCTTTCATCATTGAATCACTGAAAGCCAATTCATCAAAACAAGCTGCAGCCAATTTGATCAAAATTTGATATAAAATGGTTAAATCTTGAAGACTTAATTTGTGTAAACTTTAATTTGTGTTGAATCCCCAAGACTTAATTTGTGCTAGCTTAATTTGTGTAACTTTGTTTGAAAGAGAGATATCAAAAGGATTTAAATTTTAAATCCCACATGGCCCTAGTGTTTCTCAGGGCAATACCAAGTAGCTTGTGGTCAAGCCTTTCACGCCCTTTTTTCAAATGTCAGTATTTCAGATTATAAACATTCCACAATCCAATGAAATTTCACAATTCAACATTCAACCACCATTCTTAATGCAAATAACATTTTGAAAAACACATTCCTTGTTTTCAAGGAGTCATTAACCACAATTTTGCATACCATTGTAACATAAATCAGACATTGAGAAAGTTAAGTTTTGCAAACTTGTAGTCCTGATCATTTAAATATACCAAAATCAGTGTGTATTGTGATCACAAAGCAAACCAAAATCCCAAACTTTTATATAAAATTGAAATGAATGACATGATTATACTTATATATATCATGCAATTTAAATACATTTAAAAAATTTAACTGCACTTAAGTAGCTAGTAGGGTTAATTAAAATCAGATGCAATTGCTAAATCAAGCAAATAAAAGTATACAAAGAGCAACAAAAGTTTTAGTTGTAATACTTTGAAAATGCTTGAGATACCCCAGTACATTTAAGCAATATAACCAAGGAAGAAAAAGAAAGAATTTAAAATCTATAGACAATTATAAGATGACAAACATGGTCCCATGACTTTCACTTTCACTTCTATTTGAGTTGTGAGGAGGGCTTCACTTTACTTCAGCCTTCATTTTTGAGGAAGTTTAATTCATTTTTAAACATTTTAAATATCTTTTCAGATCATACAAAATTTGGTGACACGAAGCCTGTGTGTTGAAATACACCAAAGATATGTGACAAGTTTTGTTGGTGTTTTTCTGGTGTTTGGCTTTTTTTTACGAAAAGAAAATTAAAGAAAAATGTTCGTCCTTTTTTAAACAAATAACCAATATTGCGCAAGCATTTTTGCGATGTAAAGTAATTTTCCTCCTTTGAGAAGAACAAAATAAAAACACAATCAAAAGCCAAAATCGGGCATTCCAACAACACGCACAGCACAACAACAAACACAAACCTTGTACACATTTCCAAAGAAACCTTCACCGATTTGTTCAAAACCATTGAAATCTTCGTAAATCCATTCTGTCAAACAATGCAACAGCTCTAGAGTAGTATCAGAATGATTCTTATCTTCTTCCTCTTCTTTCGTTTCATTCGTGAACGATGCATTTTCATTACAACACGCATTCTCTTCCGTCTCGACGACTGGTTTCGTTTCAGACGGCGGTAGGCCCATTCCAGAACTTCGGTGTTGCACTGCTGCGTCTAGTCCGTTTTGGTTTGTGTAAATTAGCATCATACCAAAACCTGAAGGGCATATTAAATATAACTTTAACGAAAATAAGTTGAATCAATTAGCTTCATAAAAACATCTTTGATGAGCTGCTGAGAAGCGGTTGTCGTGGATAAATCCGCAACAAACAAAGGCTGATGACGCTTCGTGTGCACAATCCGCCATGGATCAAGTAAGTCTTGATTCCGGAAATCGAATTTTGAATTTTGACCTTCAGTGTCACACACACAGGGAAACGATGGTTTGTGAAAGAACGAAAAATTCAAAAGAATAGATCTCATTACCACACCCTGCAACAAGTGTTGGCTGCCTTTGTCGTGGCATTGAATAGGCATTGGCCGGTTATGCCGTGGTGTGGTATTACAAAATGAATTCGGATAATCTCATCTGGGCTCCGCTCCGTTTATCTCTCTTCCTGCCCATTTCCTAACCACATTTTGAATCAACTTCCTCTAAAATTCTAAAAGTCTAAAATTGGATGTTTTTGGCAAAAGTATTTTTAATGTCATGGCTTCTATTCATTACAGTGATATGCAGATGCAGATGCAGACACTGGTTGCAGTTAGGAAATTTTTGATGCCATTCACTTTCCTTCAGTTAAACCTCTTCCCTAAAAATTCTGAACAAATTGATCAAATTGATGGAATATACTTTTAATCTGAGATCCCCCCCGCTATGGCTCCACTGTGACGGTAAGGGCCTGTTCAAATGAGGAAATTTAGGTTTCATGGAGGGCCTAGGGGGGGGGGGCGTACTCCTATATGAACTTGGCGGATAGGTCGAAAATTGATCAAAACCCTAAACCTAAACCGATACTGGTATACACCCCTAAACGATACTACTTAATACCCTGCCACTCAAAGTTGGTTACAAAATCTATCATAAATCAGGGGCCGCGGAGCCGGTGGGACTGGTGGCAAGGATTTAGCCAAACCATTCTTCGTTTACTGAACTGTTAGTTTTCGGTGGTCTTCAGTTGTTTAAGCTCCACCGCTTTCAAACTACTCCGCAGTAACCGTAAATGAAGCTACGTATATTTAGTATGCAACAAGAAGAGAAAAAATTTAAGAAACCCAGCAACACACCGGTGCGGTGATTTGATCGATAGCAAAGAAAAATATTCTTGATGTGCGTTGCTCCATGCTGCTCTAAATAAATCAGAGTTACACACCCCTAAATGATACCAAAATTGTGATTTTTACACCCCCTGACCAAACCCTGAAAATTGAGAACCCCAAATTTTCGGACCTATACGCCAAGTTCACATGGGACCCCCCCCGGGATGGAGGGCCCTTTGGAAATCAATTATTGAACGAAGTGTCCAAACTTTGAATTTGGCGGGATAGCAAATTACCGAATTTCGCGGCGGAATACGGGATGTACTATGAAGAATTTCAGAGACGGCGAGATAAGGTACCTTATTGTTGTAAACCCTGTTATAAACCAAGGGTCCAGAAAAAAGGTCAACTTTCCTCTGGCTAGAAATTGCATGTCTTAATTCTTATTCAATTCTTATTCAATTCTTAATTCTTATTAAACCTTATTCAAATATAGTCATATCATATCAACAAAATATAATGTGTGAATTTCAATCTGACACATTTCGAATTTTCGAATGTTTCCAATGCAATACATATAAAATGTGTACACAAAAAGGTTGCCTTCAAAAATACATATCACAATGAAGGTATTTCTGTCACAACGAGGGATTGCTAATTATTTTTCGAGCCTCCCAGTAGAGTTTCAGGTTTTTCGATTTGCTATGTTGTTTCAGATTTTAGAATTGCTATCCTTCCTCAAATTAACCTCTACTGTCATAAACTTCCTCCGGCTCAGAGCCGCGAAATAATGATGTTTTCTGGACTCAGTTATAACTCATCAAACTTTTAAACAGTCTGACTCACCGGCACATATGCCTATAATAAATGAATGAATATTTGTTCCTTCAATGGCAAGCAAATTAAATATGCAGCAATGAAAACATCGTACCTCACTTGCAGCAAACTGAGGAATTTGAACAATAGAATAATATTGCAAAACAAACTGCAAGCTTCAATTATAATAGTATATACATACCGTGCAGCGCCGTCATTACAGTATTTAATTAATCTTGCTATTTTTACTTCCGCGATTTCCGTGGAACGTTTTTGACGTGATCTCGAAGTGTAGACTGTTTTAGTCTAAACGACACACACAGACACAACTCCCAATGCAATTTAAAGCATGGCATAACCAACCATTAGCACTTGTAGATGTTCTATTTCTTCTTGTTTATTTTGAGTTTTTATAAATTCAAACAGCAAGGCTTTGTGCATTTGTTACAATAACATTCTCTGTAAAATTTCACTCTCTCACACCACCTCAGTAAAGTTACAGCATCGTTTAAACACAAATGTTTTCCATAAATTTTTTATGACCTCCTCCTACACCAAACAAATCAATTCATCATTGAATTAAATGAATTTAGATAAATAAACTGACGCCACATATTACCTGCTGCTATTTAGCAATTCACAGCTAATATTGAGCCTAGGTTTATCCGTGGGTGTTTGTCTGCACTCGCAGCCTCACTCATATATACCAACATATATATATTGTAATTAAACTCATATATACCAAACATATATTGTAATTAAACCCCTGCAAAGAAGAGTTGTATGAAGAACATGAACAAAATTGTATGACACGGGATGAGACAGTAACATTGGCTCGTCTTCCGCATAATAATCGAGTCCAATTCGAAAATTCAACGATATTTTGTTATAATTTTCGATACATTCATTATGTCCTTTGAATCAATTATATCATATTTTTTACAAGAACGGTTAGCCTCAGTCTGAGGTTGGTATTACTTGCCACTTCAACCTTAAGTTTTTCTTTCTTTTCCTCAACAGTTTTTTAGACATCATCATATTACGTTACGTTACGATACTTTATAATACGTTACGATACACTGCGATACGTTATGTGCACTAGTAGTGGAAGATTCCCAACAAGCTCCCAATTCCCGAATTCCCGCCACGTTTTAAGCCCAATTTCCCGATTACCGAAACAATTGTTCGTCAATTTCCGATTTTCGTTTGGCGTAATAAATCCTGAAGAAATCTTGTTGTTATAAGAGCATACCAAACGTTTATGGCATTTATTATTATTTTTATGGATGCTTTCTGGAATTTTTCAAATGATAGTTCCCAATAGTCCAACATTTTACGATTCAATAGCCAAACAAAGTGACTTGTGTGGTCAGTCGAGTCACATGTTGCAAGCCAGACTTTGAACTATAAATTAAATTAAAATTCTTGATAAAATATTCGTATCCTTCCATAAATTGGTCAATCCCACTTCCCGAAATGCTAACAAAATTTGCGAATCACGCTTGAAAAATTCATTGATTCCCAATTCCTGCCCCCGAAAAAGGGCAATTCCTAATTCCCGAAACCATTTCAAAACCTAAAACCGAAAGGTGACAAAATCCATTTTGTATTTGATCGACATTTGATGATAACCTACTGTGCGAAATCATTTCAAATCATTTCACAGTTTATCAAATCATTGCATTGTTCTTTTAAATTCAACTAGTTTTACTTTCAAGTTCGGAAAAATAGAACTACTTAGAAACATCCTTACAAAACGAAAAGAATGAAATTTAGAATCTCTTGCAAATTGTATTTGGAAAGTAACAAAAAAATATGTTGCCTTTGACGATATTTTTATTCCTTAATTGTGTTTTATGTGCTTATAATTGTAGAAACCGGTAGAAATGTGGTATTCGAAAAAAATACCTGGTGTCCCAAGAAAAGGGCATCAGCTTTGATCAAGTCTCGCGCTGTGAGTTTAACTCAAATTTATTCGAAACAACTTCTAACTAGGTTGATATTATTTGTGCATCGAGAGTCGAGATATTCATTCTGAAAGTTTAAATTTGCCTCCAACCCAAAACCAGAGGTCTAGATTTTCGTCTAAACTGCGTCTGTAAGTCTCCTTAACTATAGCGTTTTACGAAATGCATTTAATGGTGCTTGGAAACACAATTAGAAAGAAATCCGAAAACTGAAAATTAAACGCTTATTTTTGGATGCAGCCACTATGAAGTGAGTTATCTTTTATCAGAATTTTTACAAAAAATCTACCAAAATGAAACAGCCATTTTAGTTTTCAAAAAATTTAGTCATGGACAACTGATTTTTAAGATTCTTTTTGGAATCATCAGGAGTGTTTTCAAAAACAAAGTATGTTGTCTGGAACACAGAGCGCAGGCCAAAATAAAAATCTCTTGTTTTGAGTGGGAGGCAAATTTGAGTTCTCATCATTAATATTCCAACTGACAATGCGCTGATATAAAAAAAAACAAGGTATTTATCTTCAAATTAACTATCGAGGATTACTTTAAAAATTATTTTGGATATATTTGAGCAAAATTCTCGCTTCTAGCCTTGATCAAATCCATAACCTTTTTTTGGGACACCCGGTATACTATGTTGAAATTAAATCGTATATACTGTTAGGGGCGTAGCGAGATACAAACTTTGGGGAGAGGGGGGGGGAAGGACTATGTGCTATCTTGGTTTGGAGATTGCCCAAATTTTCTCTACAATTTTTCCCAAACTTGTTCCTGAATATGTTAAATTTCGCACAAATTTCGATGTTCTTAGACATTATTAGGGGGTGATACCCGCCAGACTGTTTGCTCTCTACAATTATGCCCGCAATGTTTCCTGAATATGTTGAATTTTGCCCGGATGTGTCACCCCCACAACCCCCTCGCAATGGCTACGCCCTTGTATATCATTATGTACGAATTAAATGAGTACATAATAAAGTGATTTTGTTTCCACTATCACAAATGCAACTACTACAACAACAACTACTATTCATTCCGGCGTTTGATCGCAAAACTAGATTGTGTCCTTCTTCCTTCCCTCTTCGTTCTATCTGAGGACTGACAAAGTCAACAAAGAAAATAACAGTCAGGAAATCCTTTTAATAGAAACTACCCGGCATTTCAAAAATCATTAAAATTTACAATTATGCAGAATTTTCATTTGCTCTATTAGAAAATTAAAAGTTTCTTTCGTATGTTTGCAAAAGTATAGCAAAAAATTTGGTTTTTTAAGTCGAAATTATGTCTTTGTTCAACCACGTCCTAACATGAAGGCACCTTCTAAAATTAATATTATCCTTTCCATTTTAGCTGAAAATATATTTCTGACATTTGTAGCAAATTAAAATTTTGGTGAATTTCGAAACATCAAAATTTTTTCCCGACATCCGCCACGTGAGAGATGAAATTACTCAAAATTGCTGCCAATGCTCTTAAAATAATATTTGCTGAGTGACGAAATGTTCTCAAATTTTCTGTATCTTTCGTATCTTTGCTGGTTCTTTTCATCATTGGGTATTATTTTTTTTAGAAGCAATAGTTCACTGAGAAAGAAATAGATTTAGAGGAAGTTTACTGTGTGCCATGCCAGGCGAAGATATTAGCTTCATATATTGTTGACTTCAATTGTTCCTTTTCTGTTGTTTTATTTCTATTACCCAACTTTGTTTCAAACAATACCGGCCTTTCCTTAAAGGCACATTATTTACAGTGGAACCTCCATATAGTAGGGGGTGACAGCGAACCGGTACACCGGTACGGGGCACCGGTACACGGTACACTGCGCTAAAAAACCACCCGCTACGGTACAAACATAAACGGGTACGCGGTACGCTTATAAATGCACAGTATAGTTAGTTTTAGTTTCAGAATGTTAGTTACTGAATTGTTGCAACGGTTATAGAAGTATGGCTAAATATAAGTTTATGAGTTTTGCTGCCTCTGTTGCACTGCTCTGTTCTTGTTCTGCATTACGTAATATGTTTAAAAAACGCTAGTGCGCATGTGTATATTATGCAGAAATTTGAAATGCAAACGGTTCGCGAACAAACTGACCTAATCTCTCCAACATTTATTTTATTTTGTATATATTGGCATTCGTTGCTCTGGTCGATTCGGTTGATTTTTTGTCGAGTCATTTGTTAGTTACGTAAAATCAAACTTTTGCATGCACATTCGTGTTCATTTGCAACTTCTTAGCTGTTGAATCCAGAATTATTCTTTTCATACGTTATTAAACTTTGACTTTCATTTGTTGATTTCGTGTCGATTTTCATTTACATTCGTTGCTCTGGTCGAGCTGTTTGTTGGATTTTTGTTGAGGTAGGTCTAGTGAACACATTAAAGGAGGTAAGAAGTGAATTAAACAAAATTCTAATTGAGAAATGGATTTATAAATTTAGTCCGACAATATAATGTGAGTCGAACTGTGGATAAAACCTTGAACCCGACTGATATAAAAAACTACTTTCATAGATAAGATGCAATTTTTACATATCACATAAAAACGTTTAATATTATTTTTAAAGCAAGTTAAGGTTCAGAGACATCTCCTTTCTCTCAAACGATCTTTGGAGATTTTAGCCATCTTTGGAGATTTTACGGCATCTGATTTATAAACGAAACCGAGTCTTGAAAGCAAAGGAACCCAACCATAGGAACTAAATTATAAACATACAAATAATATTACTCTTATGACACTATAATTAAATTTTTTGTACTTTATAAATTGTATAGATTAAAAATTGAGAGAAATACAGAGTAACTTCTCGGTAATATTTCTCACTAGAAAGGGCGTTCCTGGAAGTATAAAAGGGCGTGTCACAGAAAAGTTTTCTCTCCCGCCCCCCGTCCCTGCTCGCGCCGCGGGCGCCATTTCTTTACTTTCAATGCTTCCTACAGGCTACATATGTTTACTGTTTATTTCTTTCTCGACTTTTTTAGGCTATTCACTTACGTATCGTTTCTCTTTCCGGAGAATTTAATTTCTTAAACAATTAAAGGAAAAAACATTCCTTCAAAGTAAAACACTTAACGTTTGTAGCTTTGTTATACCAGCCTAATAGGCCTAAAAATATATTGAACCAAAAGGAAAGTTTTGCGATACATGCGCATGCGCAAAAACTGGTACACCGGTACGCTGTCACAAATGTTGACTGGTGCACTAGTCAAGCAGGTGGTACACCGGTACATTGATCAGGCCTGTCACCCCTCACCATATAACAAACGGACACCTGTGGGACCAATGTTATTGTCCATTTAAGAGGTGTGTCCGTTGTTGGTCAGTGTCCGTCAATGGAGGTTTCGTTGCAATTAGATTTCTTATCATGAAGCAACAATATTTTAAATGAGAATTGGAAGGCAAAGGGCTCGTTAATTTTAACCGGCTATGGATTACAGATTTGAAAACTAATACACTAGTAGCTAGAGCTGGTGTAATTGCAATCTTTCAGAAAAAGCCCTGTTAGGGGGGTCACAAGGGTTTTGCGGAATGCGGAAACAGGGTATTTTGGTTGCGGAAATTAGGAAACCGGTATTTCTTAATACAGAAATGCGGAAACGGAAATGACCTTTTTCCACGGAGTGAGATATATTATTGACTTTTGCATCATTTCAAACATGACTTTATGCTTTATGTGATTAAAACCCGTTTAAAACGTCAAAACCCTCAAAATCGACTCCCACACACACAGCACAAATCCGTTTTTTTCTTCCACGTTTGAGGACAACAACAACAACAGCAACGACAAAAAAAACAGAATAACATATTGGTTGTTATTGCCGACCAATAAGAAGGACAGATTTCACTTTGCTGTAATTTGATTGGCTCCGGCAACTTTTTGTCGCAGCAGCCAGCTCTTTGCTTGAATGAGAATCAGACCCACAAGAAGCAGTGTTGTGACGTGCAACACAAGGTGGGTCTGAATAAATAATAATATTCAAGAAATTGGCCCATACAGTATCGCATCAGCATACTAAAAAAAACAGGCGTACGCTATAGCCCTCTTTACGCGACACCTTTTAACCCAGGTTTAATTTTTGTAAATCGGCTCGACCTGGGTTCACCCCGGGTTTAAAAATCCTACTAGAGAGGTGGGTGTCACCTGAGTCCCGTGTAAATCGAACCTCGAGTGAACCTGGGTTGAGGGAAATTAGAGCGCGTGCCCTTTGTGTTTATTTTGTAAAAAAGCCGCCATTTTTGTGTTTTATCTTAGAACCTTGGCATATTTTTCACTGTGTGCTTTTTAAAGTAGCAAAATGTCCGTTCAACAGGCAAGGCAGCAGGGTTCGGCGGATTCCGCATCGGAGGGTAAATTTTTGTCGGATTTTTGGATCACCCAAAATTTTCTGACAGATTTCAGATTTATCTTTCTGATCGGATCGCGGATTGTTTGAAATATATTCTTTGGACTTCCGATTTAGCTTATTTTGCTGACGGATTTGTTGCGTTAGGGGATAAATGCAAGGAAAATGTTATTTTCGAAAAGCTATCGAGGACTCTGAACATGAACATGAAAGTAATAAGCACCGGAAAGGTGGCAATTCCCCCAATATTATCCAGGGTCAATTTACAGATTCATCTAAATTCGAGAGAAATTCTTTAATGGGTAAGGGTCTGGTTTGTTCCATTCAAATTTCTTTAATAAATTCTTTAAAAGTTATTCATTGTCCTTTTCAAATCTTTTTCATGGTTCTACGTTTTATTTATGCATAAGAAATGAACTCGATACATAATTGCGTCTTTCAATTGTAATTTTCGATTCTGAGGCAACAATCTTCGTCAATCGATCTCTCGCAGGGTGAATCGTGGTATGACAGACATTTATAGCAAAAGTAAAGACCTCCATTTTTGTTGATATTTTGGAAAGAGGGGTAAAACCACTCACCACATTAAGCTCAGAGGCAATTTTATGCTTTTGCAAACAATAACCAAATTTTAAATTCCATTTTTATATAAAATTTAGAAGATAACTACCAGGGCACTAAGCCCTCCTCCTCGCCGCTCCCTCAAAATAAAGAATTCCAAAGCATAGAATTTTTCAGAAGAGGCATTGACGCATATTTATGAATGATTTCTTCTTGATCGATTGACGTTGAGACACCATTTTGCACACTAGTTTCTTGAGTGAGTGAGTTATCGTATTTAACGTGCCTAGCCCGCTAAAGTCTCGAGATGACTTGTTTTCAGCAGGGGACACGGGTTATACATAACCTTTCAGTTTCAGGAACATACACTTGCTATTCTCTCAAGGTATGGGTTTCTGCGCTTGGCGCAGGGGGGCCCATCAGGGCGACCCCTGTCCTCCCTCTCGATGTGACCACACCTCGTGATTCCTTTTGCCTTTTCCTGGAATTACAGAGAGTTAGCAGCTCTCCTCACATTTTTGCAGCAAGTATGACCTTGGTGGGATTCGAACCCACGACCTTGCGGTTATGAGTCCGGCGCCTTAACCACTAGGCCAT
>JAYJMH010040709.1:0-15149 GCA_036873815.1 Phacellophora camtschatica | reverse complement strand
AAAAGAGTCCCAGACATTGAATATTTTCAAAAGAGACATTAAAAGCAACAAATTTGATTGCAACTGTAGATTGTGTAGACGATATGTCGAGAATTTGGGGTTTCTATAATTGTAGATTGATATCCTTGTAACTAGACTTATCCTTGTAAGCTAATTATTATTAACGTGTATCGTGAAGAACGTGTATCGTGTATCGTGTATATTAACGTGTATCGTGTATCGTTTAAATTGATGTTGGCGTTAATGAACTAATTAATTGGCTAGACGAGAAGCCAACCTAAAATAAAGAAATTATTATTATTTATTATCTGGTGTACTACAGTTTGGAAGTAAAACCTTTTTATTCTAGAATGCTTGGTTTAGAAAATGAATTTAACATTCTTTTTCATTAATTTAGCATTTGTTGTTGTCAGTTTGCCGGTACCTAACATTTGCACAAGAGCGTACGACAATCATTTGTTGCTGTGAAGGCGCTATTTGTTCCCGCCAGCCAAACACGCAAAGGGAGACCAACTCGCGTTTGATACGCCTAGAACATTTTCGATGTCGGCAAGCCAATACTAAAAACGTACTATCCGAAAGTGTTCTATCGCCTATGCTCGTAGAAAATACTACGTCTCCCCATCTCAACAGTATACAACCAGTATGTTACCTTTTCAGCAGCGAAGACTCTTTTCACAATAATAAAAATATCTAACTCTGTGTATAATTAACTTGCGATAACAGAAATAAAACAGTTACTTTTTGTCAAATTGTTTCCTCAAGTTCGCTACAGATGATAACGTCTTTGTGAGCTCTTTCTTTTCGCCGCTGTCCTTCCTTTTAATGGCCACTCGGACGTT
This sequence comes from Phacellophora camtschatica, assembly GCA_036873815.1. Lineage (NCBI taxonomy): Eukaryota > Metazoa > Cnidaria > Scyphozoa > Semaeostomeae > Ulmaridae > Phacellophora > Phacellophora camtschatica. The sequence goes on along the minus strand of JAYJMH010040709.1, from coordinate 14,307 downwards.
GCTCCGACGCAGTGGTTCTCTGTCTTTGAAATTCCCAGCTTCTTCTTTTTCGTATTGTTTCCTCAAATCCGATATGAGTGGGCTGCTCACAATGCTTTCTTGCAATACTGTGTCTTTCTTTCCTTTCTGTTTTTCCCCAGCTACCGACTTCGTTTTCAGAACTTTGGATTCGGTTTTCTTTGCGGCAGAAGTATCGCCTGTCTTTGCGGATCCTTGTGACGTTGCCGGGGGTGTTACTACTTTCAACCTCTGCGAAGGAGTAGTTGTACTTTGCTTTGTTGTTTTTTGGGCATCCTTTGTTTTAATTTTCTCACTTTTTACTTTCTCGACAGCTTTTTTATCCGTTTTTACAGCCATGGAAAGAGTTCGTGTTTGTCCTTCTTTAGCTATTTTGTCGCCAGCCTTTTTCGATGCTGACGATGTCAATGTCCGTTCAACAACACTCTCTGGCTTTTTTGTCGCACTTGAAAATGCTCTAGCAGCACTGTTTAACGAAGTATTCTTTTCAAAATTCTTAGAAAGGGAACCAATGCTAGTCCTGGAACTCTTACTGCTTACGGAAGTGTTTCTACCAACTTCGGTAGTAGGTGGACTGATACTACCCTTCCTTTTCTCTGCGTTTGATGCTGAAGGTTGGTTGCTTCGCTTTAATTTTGTTCCAGTTTTAATCTCCGGTGCATTGACTGTTCTAGTAAACTTTTTTGCCTTTTGATCTTGACCAGCACTCGACTCATCAAAACTACTGTTTCTCGAATTTTTAAGGCCATCATTGTACGGGCTATTACTGGGATATGAAACTTTTGCATGAAACCTGGTCGTGAATTTTGAATTCTGTTTACCAATATCGTCCAGACTTTCCCTTGATCTCAGATCTTTCTTGCTGGTAACAGAGCCTCTTGGACTTTGTTGATCGCTAACTGAAGATGCAGGTGATATGGGGGTCTTACTTCTTTCGCCAACCTTCGACTTTTCGGTAACCTTTGCTCTTTCGCTAACCTTTGCCCTTTCGCTAATTTTCGTCCTTTCGCCAAACTTCGCCCTTTCGCCAGCTCTGCTCGTTGTGCTAGCTATTCTAGTGACAGGAACTTCATATGCAGTGGAACAACTTGGCTTGGATGCTTTGTCATTTTTCGCATTAGAAGTAAATTTTGTAGTATCTTTACTGGTTCCATTCTTTGTTTCCGGTTGAGTGGCTCTATTGTTCCTTTCAATTGTTCCATAATTTACCGAATTGGCTCGTTTTCTGACACCAGTTTTAGGCCTCCATCCTTGCGTGACGTAGTTTTTCAATTTTACAACGTTTAATCTCCGATCCTTTCCTTGGATTAAGTCATATATCATTTCATCATCAACTACCAAGTCCCACAGTAAGTCTCCGTTAACTTGGTTGCTTTTGCAAAAACCTGATAAATCGCTAAGTCCGAGGCCGTTCAGATGAACTGCAACCTCGCTTTCAGTCCACTTGTGTGCGTCGTTATCATTAGAATTACTTGTCTGATTTGGAGTTTTGTTAGCCATGACATCTGGGCGCCATCCGAAAACATATTTTCTCAATTTTCGAGATTCAAAAGGCGTCAGACCCATGTCTTTGAAGACCGCTTCATCCAAGTCTGTCAGCAATTTGCCATCAATCTGGTTGTCTCTGAACTTTCTCACAAGTTTCTCAAGCTTCAAGTTTCTCAAAATTTCCCCAACGCCAATAATATCACAACGAAGTAACTCCAGTTGACTCTTTTTCATGCATTCGTAAAATTTCTTAAAATTTTCGTTCTCTTGGACAGCCTCTTTCGTGGCGCTTTTCATTGGAGACATTTTTTCGCGTGTAGTGCGGAATTTCGCAGATAAGGTGTGCCTCCTTTCCAAAGGGTGATTTCCAGGAAGGGGCGGTGGAGTTGCTCCCATTAAAGATTGAGCTTTTGTTGTTGATCGTTTTTTGACGGGGGTTGTTCTGTTAGTACCTAGCGCTCTTCTAACACCATCTACAACATCCATTGATACATAATAATCCCCCGGTATTTCCTCGTAAATCCCACTATCTCCACCGTCTGAAGTTGCTCCACTTTCTCTAACAATAATGATTTCCGGCCTACCTTCTTTCGATTTTCGATTTTCTGTCTTTGAGCCTCGTAGTTTGAACTTTACTTTGGAAAGAAACCCCGCGCTCTTTCGTTTTGGATCAGACCGTTGTATTGGGGGCTCGTTTGCACTCACGCAACTATCGCCTTCTAAGGTCGTAACCGTTTTGTTGTCTGTTTCCTTCGTCGACACAGTTACATTGCTTTTTACTTTGTCGTACGGTGCAAAGCAAACGTAACCGCTTTCGTTGACAACTTTTTCTCTTGACATGTAATCACGAAACGAATCTAAATCAATAACTTCCGATCTGGGATCAAGCCGATTTTCCATTTCTTTCATCTTTGCATTTTTCAGCGTTTTAATTTTGATGTCGAAATTTATCGGCAGTGCCGTAACGAAAACCTTGCCCGCGGATCTCATCGAAGCAAACACGAGCGTTTCTCCCAGACATGTTTTCAACTCGAGGACACCAATTGAATCGCCTACTTTTTGGTTGTCTGCAAATTTCACAAACATTGGCAATTCTCTCCCTAGAACATCAGCAACGTAATGTTCTGTACTGTCTTCAGCGCATGCGCTAAATTCTCCACTGCATTCCGTAGGCAGTCTCAAATGTTTACCTTTTTGGTCTCTAAAATGAAGAAATGTCGGCCCATTAGGTCCTCGCTCAGTCAGCAGTATCTTGAGTCTGTCGCCAATTTTAAAACCTAAATCTTTTCGCGATTTCGATTTCACCTCTACAAACTTAGGTCGAGGATTTGCTGAGCATAGGTCTCGTATTCCGTTGTAAGTCTTGCCTTCGTTTTGGGCTACAAATTTTATTTTAAAAGGACATTTGACAGGCAGGTCTACTGATTTTCCCGCTGAATCCGTTCCCTTAAAATGTGTCACGTTTTCGTGACTTTGAATGGTGATTAATTGTCCGGCTGGCAAATTTTCTGTTTCATTGAACATATAGCCCTCTTCAACTATACCAAGCTGAGGCAGTTTAAAATTTTTGACCAAGTCTTTCAATGAATATGAGGTTTCACTCCAGTCATTTTCGTTGTCGGCCATCTTTGCTGGATGTTGTTTGAAAGCTAAAAGTACGTTTTTTACGTCTCAACTGTCGATAAAACAGTTAACCATTCATCTGAAATTGCGTTACACTTAGAACTTTGCAATGTTGTAGTATTTTCCAACAAATTTCTTTCCAGACCGACTTGGTTAATTTATTTTGAAATAAATTCACGTAATTTTGTATAAAATACAATAATTCCTTGTTGAGAACTTTTCAATGTTGTTGTATTTTGCAAAATGTTTTTCAGATCCACTAAGTATACTCTGAAATTCATCCACGTAATTTAGCACAGTACTTCCGTGTTGTGTTGTATTTAACCTCAGAACTTTGCAGTATTTTCCAACACAATGTTTCCACGTCGACTTGGTTAATTTACTCTGCAATAAATCAACTTTATTTTGCAATTAATTTCATACTTAATGGTAGACTTGCATCTTACCCAAGAGTGTTGAAATTCAGTGGCGTTTAGATATTTCTCGAACAAGGTATTTCCCGGATTCAAGTTTTTAAGTGCTATATATCACAGATGAAGTGGCAGCATCCAGGGATCAAAATAAAATGTCCAACATTTGCTTGATAGCATAAAAAACGTCTTTGGCTTTTAAGTATATTGCAATAGTATTTCAGTTTTTTCCAATTAATTTCTCCCGGTCGCCTTGGTTCTACAATTCATTCACGTGGATGATCTGCTGTGTATCACAAATGAAGTGGCAGCAACCAGGATAGAAATGAACTGTCCAAGATCAAATGACAGCATAAACAAAGTCTTTGGTTTCGATATCTTTGAAATTTGTTCCGTTCTATTTCCATTTGAAAACATTAGATTTCCAAGAATTTAGTTTTCTTTTTCCCAACTATAAATATATTCACCAGTCTCGCTTCATTGAAGATTACGTTTAAAAAATAAACAGCAACGAACATAATAACACCATTTTGTCTTTGTTTAAAATTCATCACAACTCCATTCAACAATGGTGAAAGCCAGCAAATTTCCTTTCCCTCGTTGTCAAGACGGAATTACGTGGTTACTTATTTCCTGTCTATATAATTAGGCGTGGAGGTATTTGTAAATATCATTTCGTCCTATAAAGTTAGGCCTATAAAAAGGTTAATTGTTCAGTTACATGCCCATCATCAGATTGGTTTCGTGATGCGGTTTGCAAAGTAGCTGTTTAAACCTCAATTTTGTTTAATCATCATCTGCTTTTGGATGACTCGAGAAAGATAAGTTTTCATGTAACAACTGACCTTGTCTGCTTATCTCCACGTGAGTATTTTCTTACACGCTTTCTCCACTTTCAATGTTTGATAAAATGAAGAATTGCGCTTCAAACTGTAACAAACGCTGATTTCAAAGATCAGTAGTAACACAAAGTTTCCAATTTCTAATGCCACAAATTCGTCATTCGAAGGAGGCCAATTGAAAACGAGACTTTATGATACGTGACAATTTCTGTGACATAACAATACTTTTGTCAACACTCTTCTGATAGATCAACCTTTCTTCGAAAACTCTTTCTTCCCGTCGATAATTTTACTCTGGGTACGGTGCTCTTTTTGTCGATACTATCGATTACGCGTCTATTTCAACTTATGAAATAGAAATTCAGCTGTTCTCGATATTATCACCACAGCCATATTTTTTTCAAAATAGCTAATAATCTCATATCGTCAATCAGGGCTAATCTAGACTTAGATTTTGTGTTTAAGTAATGTTTCTGTTGAAGAACTGTATATGAAACTATTGTTTTTCTTGTAGATTTCAGCTTCTAAATTTCAAGTTAATTTTGTCAGTTCGCACGCCAGAAGCATTTGATGACTGGCTTGTTGTGACTTGTGAACAACAACTGTTTTTCTTGCACTGATTTTTTAATTCTCTCGTATTCTTCTCAATGTTTCATGATTCTTTTCAACGAATCCAGAAATATTTTAAATGAAGATTGTTTTGAATGAAGATTTAAAGTTGAGAAAATCAGAAATGCCGCGCCTTCTTTCCTTGACATCAACTAATCTCGTTTCTCTAAATCTTACTAAAAGAAATGTTATCTGTCATGTTGTATGCCATCTGTAGAGTTAAATGACTCAACAATGTTTGACTAAAAACGATCGATTTTGTAATAAAGCAGCTTCCAAACGTACCTGGCAGCAATTTTTGTATCTGTAGGCTAAAGTAAGTTCCAGTATCAAGGTCTGCTGGTTAGCTTTAGCTTGTATTGCTAAAGTAAGAACACTAGCATTGGCTTGTATGGTTAAAGTAAGATCACGCAATGTATATACGAAGTTCCAGTATTAAGACCTACTGTTTAGCTTTAGCTTCACTGCTGTAATAACAAATGAGTTTAACCTTAACACAGAGTCATTTATTTTCACACTGTAAACAACAGAACGCTTTCGAATGATGCACCGCTTAAAGTTGACAGCAAAACAGGTCTTGATGCCAATCAATAGTCATTGTATTCAACTCAATAAAATTCATCTTATCTTCAGATTTACACATGGAAAGACAAAAGCATTGCATATATAGGCAACGCCAAAATTTTCTTTCTCAGCAATTCGCTTGTCAGTGGCTTATGTAAAGAAACCACCTGCAACACTAGGCGTCTACTTATTGATGTTGTATGTGCAATCGCAAATGCTGATCTGTTTAACTGAAATATTGATATTGTAGGCCTCCTTCTGAGCTATGTTCTTTTCACCACGAGCGGATATTATACTGTCACTATTTAAGGTAAAAAAAGAAAACGTTACGACTTGTCTTTTGTGGTTGCACGTTATTCTTTGCCGAAACAGTTTTCTCTGGCCTACGTGATTGCGTATTTTCAATAAAGCTCTTCAATACGTTCTCTCTGTTTTCATTCAAACATGCGCACGTGCAGGAAGACCTTGCTGGTACCTGCCATTGAAACGTTTATGGTTGATCACGTGGCAATAAAAGTCACATCGCAAGACTTGGCTGAATTACAACAATTTAACCTCTTTTCCAATTTTTAAAACTTTAAAATGAGGCAAAACGCACGGTGTTTGATTTGATTTTTTATTTGCGCGCGCAGGCTGATTTCAGGTTTTTCGGAAATTTTAATTGATATTTAACCAAATTTGCTTTTGCTGTCTTCAGTCCAGAAGACGCTTAGAATGATTTATTCTGAACGTAAAATCAGATTAATTTGAAAGGACTTCTCATCTTTGAGCACAATCAACAAAATCAAGATACCGTAAATCCTCGAATTAGCCCCCCCTCCCTTGAATTAGGCCCCACTTAAAAAAGAAAAGACAAAATTAGCCTCCAGGGGTCTAATTCGAGGATTTGCAGTAAACAAAAAAATTTTGCGAATGTGTGTATTAGGGCAAATATTTTTATAAAGCACGCCTCAGAACTTCTATTTTAAAAGAAAATTCCCCTGGTAGCTGCTTCGACATTCGACGTACGTGGGCTATCCCCAGATGTATGACAAATAATAATCGTACATTTCGTCCTAAAAATTTCAAGATAAAAATTTGAATAGTTGTCATATATCTGGGGATATTTTAATACAGCCATATTTGTCATATACCTGGGGATAGTCCGCATACGTTTAGTCTCCATGATGTTGTGCCGACCCCCTGGTAGCTACATCAGCAATTGAAAAATGCAAAATTATAATTAGCCTGACACCCAGCCACCAAAAATGAAATTCACAGGGTGTTCAGTTATAATGGGATTTGAGTGATAAAATATTGTTCTGAAATTTTGGAATAAATTAACACAATTTCACAATTCGGTCAAAGGAATTCTTTTGTGGACAATATCTACTGAAATGTCAGACAATTTTCTTGACTCTGGCGCAATGAACTATATTGTTTTATACTCGGAGACGGATTAGGAAAGTACTGGATTGCAGACAACGTCTGTCCCCAGACTGGAAAATGCAAGAATGATGTAAAAGAAGAAAAAAAAATGGTTCAATGCAAAATCATGTTCATCACCTTTATTACTTATATGAAAAGGAAAATAATTCTTAATAATGATAAAAACTCGATATACATCAACGATCGTGAATTTTTATTTTGACAATTATCATGCTCTTTGCTTAATTTAATAAAAACGAAAAATTACAAACCAAAGTACAAAAAGTGTGAGTAATAATGTATGTAACAGAAAGTCGTGCTCCTTAAACCTGTAAGGAGACTTAGACTTTTGACTGATAAAATTATTTGTATAACGGCTCAGACAAAATCCAGGGGGGGGGCAGCACCATCTAACTTGGATAGGGGGGCGTGTCTGAAGAAATCTTGAGCTGACCAAAAAATATAATAGTATATGGCGCATGTTATGATGAAATTTTGCTGCATATAATCTTTTTTATTAACCTTCTATGCTATTTCTTAATTTTTTCCCCAAAAAAATGTAAGATTTCAAATTTTTAGAGCCAAAGTTATACTTTTTGATAAAAAGTTTTTCAGACCCAAAAGATATTATCAAATTGGAAATCCCAAACCCAAAAATATACGACACGCCCCTCCCCCCCACCAAAGTCAGGTGGTACTGCCCCTCCCCCCATAGGAGACAGAACACAGCTATCGACATTCAAAGGTAACCGTTTTACTAACGTTTTTTAAGTCTTACCAAGTTGTACGATTGCTAAAATCCAAAACATATAAGTCCGGTTTCGATAACCGTCTGATCAAGGTTTTGTAGATTTCATATAAAGGGTTTACCAAGTTGTACAAAAGTCGTACCAAATGTTTTACTCAGTTTTACAAAGGTTGTCAAAATACAAAACATGGTTTCACTTACCGTTTACCAAGGTTTTCTAAGTTTTATAAAGGTTTAACCAAGTAAGGTTGCTAAAATCAACATGCCAATAATCTGATTTCATTTACCGTTTTACAAGGTTTTCTATGCTTCATAAAGGGTTTACGAAACTGTTACAATGGTCTCACCAAATGTTTTTACAAAGGTTGCCGAAATCCAAAATATGCCAGTCTGGTTTGACTAACTGGTTTCATAAAAAGTTTACCATGTTGCGCAATCATCAAATATTTTATAAAAGGTGTGACGAAGGTTGCTAAAATAAAAAAGGCTGGAAACGTTTCCACACAATGATTTACAATTAATCTTCGGCCCTGTTTATATGAAAAAATCATATTGACCATTAAAGGGTTAAAAGAGCTAAATTATAAAAATACGATATTCATAGCCATATCTAGGTGCCTTAGGGCCTAAGATTTGAATTATTAACAAGCTCGAATAGATATATAGTTCTGTTCGCCTTTACCTACTGAAAAATTATGTACTGCGTCCAGGATAAAAGAGTTAAATGATAAAAATACGATATTCATAGCCATATCTAGGTGCCTTTGGGCCTAAGATTTGAATTATTAACAAGCTCGAATAGATATAAGTTCTGCCTGCCTTTACCCACTGAAAAATTAAGTATTACGTCCAGGGCTAAAATAGTTAAATGATTAAAATACGATAATCACGCCCATATCTAGGTTCGTTAGGGCCCATTCATGAGGATAATAATGCCTTCTTCCATGCTATTAACTGAGATTTCACCTTCCAATATACTCTTTCGTCTTCTTGCGTCCATAAAGTGTTCTCATCTTGGATAGGTTCGATTTCAATCTGATGGGGAAAACAATCTCTCTCACCCTCACCTTTCAGCTCTCAGACTGAGATTTATCTCATAATTTATCTCATAGCTTGGTCGGCGAGACGATTTCTTTCATAGGAACAGGCCTTAGGCCTTATTCCCAGGGATATTTTTCAGAGAAGAAATACCTATCTCGATCTCGGTCCCTATCTCGGTCCCTATCTCGATTTTTTGGTTTGATTATGTTAACCTATGCGATATCAACAGAATAAGACTTTTGATACAGTAAAAACCCCCCATATAGGAACCTATAAGATCAAATAAGAATGTTTTGAAGGTGAGCCTAAAAAATATAAAATTTTAAAATACTCAAATAAATGGGGTCAGTCTACTAAAAACTAAGCGAGGTTGAACTCGGGTGCGCCCCAGGTCAGGCTAACCCAGGTTATATTTTTTCAGTGTGGACACAGATAACCTGGGTTTAAACTAACCCATCTTTTAGTTTAACGTTAGCTACGTACACACGGAAAAAATCTTACCTGATGGGTTGGCTAAATCTAGGGCGAACCCGAGTTCAATGTGGGTTAGTTTCAGCATTGTGGACAGGGCTTTTAAAAATCTTTTTCTTTAGTTTCTTCAAAATTACAGCATTTTTCAGTCGAATGTTGAGGCGCAATTATATTATTTTGTTTGAGCCAATGAGCGCTCAGGAAATCGAGGTCGGTACCAGAAGAACAGGGACAATTTTGTAAAACAAAAGAGTACGGTTTCAAACATGACAATGCGATTTGTCACTACAAAGAATATATTTCAACACCTCTAACGAAGTCACGAAAATCACAATAAACGAAATTCTTTATTTTGATTCGATTGAGTGCGCTCAGAGTGTGAAATCTATTCTTTCAAATCGCAAATCACATTGTCATGTTTGAAATTTTATCCTTTGTTTACAAAATATAATTCCTTTTGAAATATCTCTGGAAACAAAGGTTTTACCCCAGAAAGATTTTTGTGAAAATTTGAAAATATTCTTCAACGAATCTTAAACTCACATCAAATTAGTTGTCAATAATCTACCTTGCTCGTGTTTGTAACAACCTAAATGAATGTTACGTCTTGCGGGATGGCAGAGAGGAAGAACTTGAGGTTGTTTTCTTCATAAACGGCCGCGGTGAATCGACGGTTGCAGATTTGCTTTCATACTTTTTCATCAACGAGTTTACTCCGGCGCTTGTTGATCCAACCAGCTTGATCTGTTCTCTGCTAGACCTGCGTTGTACATCGCCCATTTGTGCTATACGCACTGGAGATGTCGGTCCCGAGTTTTTGCGTTGATCTTCGGTATCGGTTGATGGCGATCGCCCTAAACGGAGTGGTGAATTAACTTTACTGGCTGCAAAACGCGAAGGAAATTTCTCCACAACGGGTTCTTCGTATGTGTCCGAAGACTCAGTCATTTTTGGTGTCGGTGTCGTTGGCGACAGAGGCTCGTACGCAGCAACAGCTTTCACTTCGTTTGATTCGTCGCACAATGCTTCGTAATGTCCCTCTTTCTTTTTCGGAGGTCGCCAGCCATCCAAGACAAAATTCTTCAACTTAACGGCATCCAATCGATAGGCTTTTCCGGTCAATAGAGATTTCAGCAAATCTTCGTCAACGACGATATCACGTAGCAAGTCGCCATTGACTTGATTATTCTTACAGAAGTCCGCAAATTCCTTTATTCCCAGCTCATCTGTGATGATGCCAGTAACCATAATCGAACTCCAATCGGAAGGATTCTTGCTATTTCTGTTGTAACTCTGAATAAAACTTGCATTACGCAACGAATCAGGTCGCCAACCAAAAACGAATTTACGCAATTTTCTCGCTTCGAAGGCAGATAAACCAAGATCTCGAAGGACGGCTTCGTCCAAATCAACGAGCAAGCCGCCGTCAATTTGTGATTCGTTAAATTTCTCTGTGTGTTGGCCCAGCTGCAAATCTTTCAGTGCCTTTTCGATATCACTTGGACCCCAATTTCTCATTTTGTTTTCACTTGCCTTCATGCTCTCGTAAAATCGCCGAAAACCTTCACCATCAACTGAGCCGCCTTTTAAACTTGATCCACGACGAGGAACGGTAGCACTCTGCATTCTTGGATGATTTCCTGCAAAAAAATTATAATGATGATTCTAAAGTCTTTACTTAAGGATTGGATTGGATTGGATTAATTTAAATTGGATTGGAATGCTGTAGAAGAAACTGTGCCGAATTTTTTAACAAAATGCGCGAATTTTTGTTATAACGCTTATTTTGCAATGTTGACAATTAATTTGCTATCTATTGCATAGAAACGGGGGGAAAAGAACTGAAGATTGGATCAGTAAAGAATTTCGCTGATTTTACAAACTGGCACAATTTTTTGGTTCCGTTTACATTACTCCCTTTTTAACATGAAAAAGAGTAATTTTTGTTCCATTTTGGCGTTCAATTGATTCAGTAACGTTAATACGATACGAAAACGGAACTTTTTAAATATTTCTAGTGTGAACGAATAGATCATTTCTAGTGTGAACTTTCGAAAGCCTTCACGACCTGAGAGTCAATGCTATTTAATACCCTATTGACGTCATATTTTTGCATAATTTTCGTGAGGCTGTTGTGAACAGTATAAAGCAGTTTCAATTGTTTTTCCGGAGCAAGTGTAAACAGGGTCTCGAACTGGCACCATTCTCCTGACCGAAAACGTATCAAAATAGAAATGGAGTACAGTAGTGTGCAAGGCCTAAGAGGCTGTCTTATACCCAGGGGGCAGTACCGCTTGACTTTGGTAGGTAGGGAGGCTTGTCCTATATATTTGGGTCTGGGATCTCGATTCCATAAATAGATTTTTGGGTCTCTAATATTTTTCATCAAAAATTATAGTTTTTGCTCTAAAAATTTGAAATATTATATTTTTGGGTAAAATAATAAGAAATAGCATAGAAATGGTAATAAAAAGATGTTACAGGCAGCAAAATTGCATCATAATGGTATTTTTTATATTTTTGGGTATGCGTTTTCCCTCCATTTTATTTTTTGGTCAGCTTGAGATTTCCTCGGACACCCCCCTGCCCAAGTTAGATGGTACTGTACTGCCCAACTGAGGGTATTATATTAGTTAAGTCTCTTTCTCGTGAATAACATAGCAACAGTTAGCTTCGAATACCAATGAATGAGCTCTATAGATGTTTCGAGTTCCTCTTTCACATGAGTTTTCTTTTGCCACGTTCCAGGAAACGTTTTGATAGAATACTTCCTAATGAATAATTCGGAAGAAAATGTGGGATTACTTTTCTGAATAAACGAAATTTTTAAGAAAAAACTTTCAACATTTGGACCTGCAGAGACGTTTTTTCCTAAGATATCAAACCTTTTGCTAGTTTTCGGAATTTAAGAGTGTAAAATTCGCAACTTCTACACATCAGAAGACGTAGACAGCGTTCTTAGTAAGTGAACAAACGTTAAGATTTGATAGTGTTTTAAGTAAATAAATGTTCAGAGTGATATGGTATTCACTTATTCGTGGTGTTTCTCAGCGTTTCTTATTCATCTTGTAGGCTATCAGATCTGTTGAAACCGCACCGGTGACGAAACGGCCAAAAATTCAGAGCTGTGACGCAAGATGAATAAAAAGCGCAGATAAACACGAGTAAGTGTAGATTATATCTCTATATCATGCTCTTACCATTTACTTACTTCAAACACTATTGAATTTTAACATTTATATAACTACATTTTCCACGTCTCCTGACTCAAGTGATTCGCACGGTAACACATGCCCAAAAGCAATTTAAAATTCTGAGAAGAAGATGAGTACTCTGTAACCACGGAAAATTAACCAAGTTGAGGTTATTGCTCTGATATAAAATGATTATCTACTTCCTTAATTTTCAAAAATTGCATTATAAATTTAATTTCACTGCTATTTACGAATTATGTTGCATATCAAAATTTGAAAAATGTGGGAGAAGCAATTGAATGCATATAAATGACTGGAGCATTGAAAAAGACTCACACAGTAATTTATTTCAAATAATAAACCAACCAATGTCTCATGAGACAGCAGAGAAGAAAATTGCAATGTATATTGTGCAATAGGGGATGGGAGTACAACTCTGTGGGTTTTCAAAGGTCCAATATGTGTAATTTGGGTACTGGGGAAAGGTGTCATATAAAGACTGGTGTCGATGTGCATTTCCATTCATGATTTTTTAGGTATACATAAATTTATAGTATGTTTCTGAAGTTTGGACAGCACAACCCTATCCAAATCTGGTCAAGTATCCCCTTGGGTGTACAGGCATCATTCCTTGCAGTATAAGAAAGTCTTAACTAAGCTCCAACTGTGAACGATAAAATATCTTAATAAGAATTTGCTCCAAATGTGATAGAAACCAAATTAATATTGTATATAATAAAGAAATTTCAGCAACAAATCAAAAGCATGCAATTCTACAAGGTGAAGGGAATCCAATAATCTCTCCTCAAAGAATTCTTTGAAATTTCCATAATTCAAAAACTTAAAAACTTTGTTACTCAAAAACAAAGCAAGGAAAATAAAGATAATTATCCACAAGAAAGACTAAAGGATTTACCTGGCAATGGAGGTGGCACACCAGAGGATTCTCTTAACCCTTTCGTGGTCATAGGGAAATTGCAGTCCAAAAGTGCCCTTTGTTAAAATTTTTTTATTTTTTTTTATGGAGGACCCAGGCTGATAAATTTAGTAGCAAATGAAAGCCTATGAATTTCTGCATTGGAAAACGTTGACCAACCACTGAAATCTAATTTTAATATTTTTATTTTATGCTTTTTTAAAAAATATTTCAAGTTTTTTCTGTAAAATTTTGACTTTCTCACATCCATAACAACCAGAGATTGAGGGGGAGGTCAGAACATTTAGCCTCATTTTGATCCTACACCATCTAGAGGTTTGTTTACCACTTCGTTAGTTGCCTTGTTACAAAATGGCGTCCGGCAGCGAATATGAAGAGATTGACTTGTTGGTTGATCAATCCAATGATTTTGAAGAAACAGCACAAGAATATGCCAATTTGAAGCTTGATGAGTTAAAAAATGTGTGTAAAAACCGTGGACTTGCATATACAGGAAGAAAGCAAGAGCTTGTTGATCGTTTAGAACATTTTTGACGAAAATAGGCCTATTTATTTTTGTGGAGGGATGAAGTTGAGCGACAAATTCACATCCCAACATTCAGAAAAAATCTGGTCTGCGTTTCTTAAGACAAGATGCAACGGCAGTTGATTATTTTGAACTGTTTTTTACGCCAGAAATTATGAATCTACTTGTTGAAGAAACAAACAGATACTGATCAAAGACTTGAGCATCCATTCACAGCTCAGTCATCAAGGACAGATGGGAACCAGTTATTGATGAAATGAAAGCTTTTTTGGGATGCCAAATTTATAGGCTTTGCTCTTTTGGAGAATTGAATGATTATTGGTCTAAAGAACTGAGGCAAGACAGAATATCTGACGTTTTCAGCTACCACAGATTTAGAGATATTTTTAGATTCCTACATTGTAATGACAACAACACAGCTTTGCCAAA
>JAYJMH010040698.1:0-15155 GCA_036873815.1 Phacellophora camtschatica | reverse complement strand
ACGATTTCAACAACCACCCTGCAATCAACCATCACCAATGCAGCAAGTATATAACAATTGTGGTCCCAGAAGACATTCTATGGATGAGCTAACCAGACAAGACAACTATTCTGGAAACAATCAGAACATTGGGCAATCTCAACCAGACGATATATACCAGTTCTAACATTTTTATGAGGGAGTGTAGTGTTTGTTTTAAGGCAGAAGGTGGAGATGTAACAATTTATATTTATTTTTGTCTGTTAACTGATCCCATGAAATCCAGTTTAATTTTCAGCAAGTAATTTATGACACTCAGTAAACAGATTACATGAATTCTTTGATATGTATTTATTGGTCATGTCTGCGGCAAAGTCTGCAAAAGTAAAGGTGGCTTAACAAGGCATGTTGGAGGTCACAAGAGTACTGGGGAATATAGTCCTCTCAGCATTTCCTTTTAAAAAACTATCTTATGTGAGGAAACAGAAAAAATTTGTTAAGAATGAGTGCTATCCAGAAGATGACAGAAAAGAGCTGGAGACTGTAGATAACGGTCAAGTTTGTAATGACAAGCTATTGAGAGCATTTGCAGCAAATTTTGAAAAGCTAATTAAAAGTGGTAGTATAGAAATGTTTTCTTCTTAGTGCTATGCTGAGATTGTCTTCAATTCTGATAAATTCACGCTCGGAAGCAAGAAACAGCTAGTATGCTGTTGTGCAAGGTAACAGACAGACTACTTTCATATTACAAAAAAGATAAAACAGACATTCTGGCAGATAGAACATTTGCAAATAAAGAGCTGACACTGACAGAAAAGAAAAAAACATGGATTAAGATCTATTGGTGGTTACATCTTACTTAAACTTGATAGAAAGTTCAAAAGTAGTGATAACTGGGCGGAGGATGTGCCACAAAAATGTAGATTCTTTCTTTCAGCAGGAAGTTCATTGGATACAGAGGACAAAAGCTACACACAGTCTCTCTTTCAATTATTACAACGTGGTGGCATGTGGAATGTAAATTCAAAAATGGATGAAATATTCCTAGTAACTGAAAAGCACTTTAGAGCTGAAACCAAAACTTAGTTGGATTGATTATGCAAATATTTTGCATTTGTCGATGGAAAACATGACAGTAAAGAAAAACATGAAAGATTTGGCTGACTCCGCAGAGCTTGAGATTGAGACCGGTTTGGCCCAAGATGCGAAAAGTAACATTTTAGCCTTGTATATAAGGGTTCGATCATTTTCCTATGCCAAAGATATTGTGCAGAGACATAAGACCAAAACAAAACAGACTCAAATCAAAGCATTATGAAAGGGAAAAAACGATCACAGCCAAAAGAACAAGTAAATAAGGCTGATATAAAGTAAAAGCGGTAACAATAACTTATTAATAAGACATTTATGGAAAAATATATATATACATCACATAAATATATATAAATATGAAAAAATGTGTAATACATCCTAAATTTACTGAAAGCTAAAGCTGGCGTTTTTAGATTATTAGTCCGTTATTTACGTTTATCGTGAGAGATTCATTTGTAACATTTTCCCAGTTTCTTTTCTTGTCAAATCTGCCTCTGGTATTGCCACTGTCACAAGAAATGTTTCTCTGAATACGAATAGTATTGTCATTGTATCCAAAAGATCCTAAGTCTGGATACTCATGTAGACCAACCTTACAATAAACAGTTAACAAATTACAAAGTTATAAGTTTACAAATAAAATGAAGTTTCAAAGAATATTTATATATTTGAAGGTAATAAAACATTACGGTGATTGTTCACATAGGATGGGAGAGGAAAACGATTGAAAGCGCTCTGTAGTATGTATATATTTCAAAGCAGCTTTAAGAACGTTTGTATTTGACACGAATGATAGATTTTCATGGCCATACATAATAATTTCGAGGAGCTTACTGTTAGAAAGACTTGTTACATCATTCGGTTGTAATATTGCATTTATGTTGTTGAGAAGACTGCGTCTTTGATAATTGAATGCAAGGCAGTGCAGAAAGAAGTGTTCCGTATCTTCTATCCCATCATTTACTGGGCACATTGCATTTATGGCATCATTGAAATTATGTTTTATCTTCTATCTTATATCTTATAGTTTGTGTCACATCAGGTCATGATCATGTAAAACATAAGTTGTGTCTCCATTTGGAGCTAACAGGTTGGCATGCTGTTGGCAGTCTGGCACAAAGTCTCAATTGAGTAACAGTTAACCGATTTGGTAACCTAATGTATTAGTTACTCAATCTGGGAATTCTATGTTGTGTCAAGATGTCAAGACTTTGATTTCAAAATTCATAGACAGTCTGTGTCCAATGCAACTGTAGACTTTTTTCACATGGTAAAACACAGTTTTCTGACACACTGATTTTAACCCTCATTTTCATTGCATTCCTGATTTGTAAAATTGTGCCAGACTGGTGTTGAGGGTAACCTCATGTCACCATGATATTGCATGGTCAACATATTACATATTGATATGATACAATTGATGCAAAGGTTTCATATACTTCATTAAGAATGAAAAGCAAAAAGTTTAAAAATAAAAGTTTTTAATGTTTTCAGATATTCAGTTAAACACCTCACAAGATTATTTTTAAAATTGAAAACATTAGATTTCATGTGAGAATTGTAGAGAGAATGAAATTGCCAAATGGAATAATACACAGGTATAATTTCTATGGCTGCACCAAGCACTCATTTAAGTATTTATTTTTTGCAAAAAACAACAATCTCTAACTTAAATATAATATTACTGTTAGTATTCTGTAAATCTTACAAGTATTTTGCCTGCAGTTACACATATAGCTTCATGGTGCTTTTACATATGAGCAAGATAATAAGCAGATGGGATTTCTACTTTGCAGATAGACAGCGACTGCCTGTGCTGTTCCAATAACAATTAAGGACAGCAGTTATTTCCAACAGCCAATAGAATGGTTATTAAAGGTTAATTGTGCTAAGAGATTATGAGATAAATTTGAGAAAATTGGCAAAAAGGCAATACTATTGGCTGTTGGACATAATTTCTAACCTTTATTGTTATTAGGACATCATAGGCAGCAGCTGTCTATCTGCAAAGTAGAAATCTCTCTGCTTATCAACTTGCCCTTTTGTTTGTTATTTGCATTATTTATTAGTTGTGAAATGTTGAGTGTCTTTGAAATCATATCTCAAATGGAATAATGAATTTAATTAGAATATCATTGGGAAACAAAATAGATATAATAGGATATTTTAAATACATTTTAAAATGCCAGTAACAACGAATTAACAAATTTCTCCAAATGGTTTAGAAAACATCATTTCAGTTTTATTTCCTCCTATTCCTCAGATTTCCTTTATTTGCTTTTTGTTCTGTTTTTCTCAGTTCCTTCAGCTCTTCTTTTCTTGGATTAAAAACAAAATAGACTTGGAGCAAGTCTAGCAGATCTGCAGAGGACTGGAAAATGAAAAGTTATTAAAAACATTTTTTATGAATTTGCAGCAAAAGCTATTTTTGAAAATTAATAAAATTTTAATCCTCCACATATCCACAGATTCTAAAAAAAGTTTTCAATAATTTTCAATACATTTCGATACTGGTTTCCATGTTATCTGATTGATCTAAATAGAATTACTGATTATTTCATGTTGAGAATTCTAAAATTATTGTTTTTTGTCATTTTAATTTTAGAATGATATATTGTCATGTATTATCATTGCTTGTGTGTGCATATTTTTTATGTTTTTCTTTACACAGAATTCAAAACATACAAATAATAAATGCATGTGTGAATGAAATAATCATGGCTAGAAACTGAAACATTTAAATTAGGAAGCAACCAAACTACAAATCATGTCATCACACATTATTCCAATTGCACAAAGAAGAGGCAAGCAGGCCATTAATCCATCTCGTATGGATGAAGAAAATGAAAATTATGCTTCTCAAATGGATGAGCTTATATATCTTACAAACACTCTTTCGAGCTATGCTGCCACTGCGTTGCATAGAAGAGGTCAAGGTGATTGGATTCGCTTTCAAGAGTTGCTTCAAATACTTCAGCCTCTTGGAAGGAGTTTGCTGCAATTTCCTATGGTGCATCACTATGTACAGCGTGTAAAAGAACACATTTTAAACAACAAAGAAACGCTTGCTGATATGATGTTGACTGAAATTCTGGATAATGTTTTCCCTGACCTCGAGTATGAGGAACCTAACATACACTACCCTGTCGGGGAACAGAATGCCGCAAATAAACAACTCCCAGTGCCTATGAAAAATAGAATGAACACGGATCATGATGCTGAAATGTTTACTTTTAGTTGGAAAGAAATTGAGAAAAAGTTTCAACCGAAGCAGCTAGCGTTAGTTGATATTCAAAGATACTTACCAAAGGTTGTTTCTGAGATTATCAAACATGAATCAATTTGGAGTGACTCTTTAGGTCTTACTTTAATTGCAACAAATACGCACATCCCGTTTGATCTTAAGAGTGTTGAGAGAGCCACAAGCGTGAGCAGTGAAAGATCTGAAGAAATGTCCCTTGTGAGCAAGCAGCTTCCAATAACCACCAAACCCCCTAAAACAGGCTTTAATGTTGTAGAATCTTTAGTTCGAAATCAATTTGTTGATGTGACAAAAATTTGGTATTTGAATTTTAATGATCCTATCCATTATAGTCCTTACGATTTGGTTGTTGTTTCGAAAAACAAAGTCCGCCAGGAACACTTTGTGATTTCTGTATTTGGAGTGCTGCATGTGAAGCCGGATGGGGAATCTGAACTGATTTCTCTTGGTCAATGGTATCGAGAAGCAACAGTTTACAAGACTTTGCAGAAAATTAAATTTTTCAAAACGTATCTTGTGTTCAAGGCTTTCACGGTGTGGAGAAAGAATGTAAAGTTTATAAGATTTCTTAAGATAACAAGACAAGTCAGAGAGAATCACTTACTTGAAGTTCCAAGCATGATGTTAGCAGTTCTGAAGGTAAAATCATTGTTATTCGAGATGGAGGGAATAAATCTGTTACCTAACGATGTTGAACAGTGTTACACACTCAAGCAGTTCAATCATGCTGTTACTTTGATTCTTCACAATGCCAAAAGATATGCCGAGAAACTGTACAGTCAGTGCCAAACCATTGTTTCAAAAGTTGAAAGTGATTGTTTAGAGTTTCTGCAATACTGCGAATTTCAGATCGAGCAAAGAACTGACAATATCAAAGAATCTATGACAGTAGCCAGGCAGAGGCGAAACAAGCAAATGAAAAATCTCAATGTTGCGAAATACATGGAACGCAAACTACCATGCTTTAGTAGACTCATAGATGAAATGCTACACCAATTCTCACTGAGCTTCATTTCGAACAACATAGCAAGGTGTGTTTTGAGTTTTTAAAACATTTTTGCCGAAACATTATTTCGGTTACTACGGATAACTGATTTTCTAAATAACTGATAAATTTTTATTAGATATTTTTTACTAGGAACTACTTCAATATGTTCAAGCGTTGCACTTGTGTCGAGTTAAATTCAAGTTTGAGTCAATCTCGACCAAAGTTTATTCTGCTCTGTGAGATGATTTTACAGTTGACCAAGTTGCCATATTTATAATAAATGGAAAGTCAGTTCAACGTTTGGCTCAAAATAGACTTTGGTTGAGTTTGTGATGTACTCAATAATGTGTTTAATGTTTGTTCAGAAAATGCAAGAATTAGATTTGTTGTCTTGTCATTTTGTTACTTTTATCTTTTTATTGTTTTGTGTTTAAACCTTTCAGATTTGTTCGCGAGGTAATGGCAACACAGCATAAAAATAGAAATGGAATGTTTTCAGCAAATTTCGGGTTCGATCCAGTTACATGCTTGCTCGTTTTATCACCAAGACCTGAAATACTTTTGGAATCATTGACAGCGAGTTTAAATAATGTTCCTGCTGTTTTATCGGATGTTTGCGTTCCACTAAAGTTGCAGAACCGTAACACTCAAGAGGCACGTGCATTTAGCAGTCAAGCTGACGGTCATACGAAACTGAGTCCTGAAGAATTGAGGATATTGCTGAATTGCAATGCCAAAGAAGCACACGAGACACTGACGCAAACAAACGGTGATGGGGTAAGAGTACCGGTGTACAGTGCCGAGCAAAGAGAAGTGTTGCATTTTGGAGAACAACATAATGAAGTGGAAGAAGACGAAGGTACAAGAGAAAACATGCTTCATGAGAGACTAGGCTCCGAGTAAGTTATATTATTTTATATTGCTGCTGGATAGTGTTTTCTTTATATGTGGGAAGGCCAATCCTCCTACAACCGCTTAAGCTTTTTGAGGGTCTGTATTGCTTTCTAAAGAGTTTTTATGCTGTTATATTTGCTGCACTTTTCGGCGATTTATCACTTAATCTCCACAGAGCTGTATGTGAACATAGGGCTCGTTGGTCGGAGTAAGTTACATTATTTTCTATTGCCACTAGATACTGTTTACTTCTGATAGTGGTGGGCCAGCCCTCTACGACATTCCAACTTTTCAAAGGATTGGTTTTTAACTTATAAAGATCTCTTGGATGTTATATTTGTAGCACTTCTTGGCGATTGACTTTCTCAAGAAATTTTATAGAACACAAGATTGCGGTTTTGAACACGACAAAACAATTTGCAATTTGAAAGAATAGACTTGACACCTCTCTCTGAATGCATTCATTCAACTCAAAATGTACAGAGACAGCGAAATTATGTGGTTTCGTCTGCGTTGAAGGTGTGAAATATATTCTTTAAGGTGACAAATTGCATTGTCATATTCAGAACTGAATCATTTATCTTACAGAATAAACATTTTTGGAAATAGAACCTAGTCTCGAGACTAGTGCTGTATTTACTCTGGGAATGGTTATTCTTGCCTCTTTCTCTCTCAAAGGACCCCAAAACATCGAAGTTTACACGTTTTTTGTACTTATTTGAATTTTTTGAAGCATGTTCTGTAACACAATAGAATGACTTTTATTTCAGAAAGGGTCTATTCTCTTTTGTTTTTGTCTTTTGCATTTCATTTCAGAGTAGGGTTGCATGCAAATGTTTTACCACAGTGTGATTATTTTAACAGCAAAGTAGTGCATGAGTGCACGAATCTGATGAAGTCGCTCATGCATGTCGCTTTCAAAGAAGTTAATAAATTTTCAGACGATCATAAATGGCTTTCGACAATTTACTCTTTTGTGATTTCATGGAACGAAGAGGTTTTGGAATCGTGGAAAGGTCAATCCGCTTCGAAAATTGAGGTGAGAGAGAGAAAAATTTTTGTCTAGGTTCTAAATGTTTTAGCAATTTGTGCAATTCAGTGTCTGAATTAGGGGGGGATTGGGGATAGAATCTAGTTTGCCTGTGGCTGAATCTAGTCTTTGGCGCTTTTACCATAATTATAGTGCTCCTTTTCAAGTGCACACACTACCGTTTTGTTCATTGATTTTCAACCAAAATCTTTCAGATATTTTGGTTATAAGTGTTTTAACCACAACTTTCAGTTGTTTTGTTTACAAGTGGTTATTTGTGTGTTTATTAAAGTTTAGGAGAAGAAACTAATTTGAGATTTCAGGGGGTTTTTGCCAAAGTTGACCGTTTAAAATTCATTAATGATAATGAAATGGTAAAATCTAAATGGAGTTAAGCGTATATCGGCATTTAACTTGCTAAATTCAACATTTAAAATTTAACTTGCTATTTAGTCATAACTCAACTGTAAATTTTTTTCAAGAATCTACAGTGCTTTTAGGGATATTCAGTTGCATTGCTTACGGATTATTTTCATTGTCTCTAAATATTTTTGGTTGATTAGAAACAAGTGCAGCAGATAAAAGATTGGATTGATCAAGTCCGCCATGTGCCTACGTCGTTGAAAACGTCAAATGGCGTTTTGTTTGTTGATGGATCAAAAATTCAAGAAGTGATTGTGCCTGGATTGAAGAGCCTTTTTATTAATTTGATGAACATGATTGCCAATAACTGTTTGCTGTCGTCAGAAGAACTGATTACTGAGTTGAACAACTTATCTAAGGTATTCTTTGAATTCAAATTAACTTTATGTGTACGCTTGTTGTTATAATAATAACATTATAGTAATGATATATGTTTATACAAGGTAAAACCTATCAGTACAAGAAAGTATCAGAAATTATCAGTCAGGGCCCTGTGAATGAAATACAAAATAAGTGCAATAACATATTATATTACAAAATAAAACTGCTTGGATACTTTTAAGCATTAAAAGTCTTATTTACATAAAAACTGGTCTTAAAATTATAATAATCCTTCAGCCAGGACCTAAATAAAACTATGGAGTTCAATAACTAAATCTCTAGTAGAAGATAGTTGTAGGAGCCAGGTCCTTAGAAGAAAAAACATTCCTCGCAGCTTCAGGTCTTAACAAATGCAAACGAAATGTTTCTTTACTATTTCTTGTGTCACAGAGTGGTTGATTCTTCAGCGTATGATGAAGAATATCTAATTATTGTTTCTCAAATTATTGTTTGGAGTTCAAGGAATGAATCTCTAGTAGAAGGTCGTTGTAACAGTGAGGTCCTTAGAACAAAAAAGATTTCCTTGCAGCTTCTTTATCATACATTGAACACCAAACATGGAGTATTTATTCTATTTTTTTGGTACGAAAGTGGCATTTACTTAAAAAATATCTCGATTTAGTTTAAGGAGTGTCCTTGGAGGGGTTTCTTGGCTTTGCAGATTCATCGGTAGTTGTAATTCATTGACAATTTGACATAATGACGTCCCATAATGGGCCCATAACTAACAATAAGGAATTTACGATGGGCGACGGGAGAGTGAAGCTCGAACGGCAAATTTTATCTTGGAATATTGATAATTTCGATGTTTTATGGCAAAAGTTACAGAGAATACTGGCTCTTTGTATTCGTTTAAACATATTAAGACAGGCAGCATTAAGTTTCTTTTGGTTTAGGATGCTGACGAATCCATTCTTTCTATTTTTATATGTTCGATAGCAAATGCTCTTCTGGGATTTTTTCGGAAGCTTTTCAAACTTTTGTGCCATCATATCCAATATGTTTAGGACCAATGTTTGAACGGTAGAGTATCGTTGAAAGCTGGTGTTGAGCAGTAGAGTATTGTTGACTTACTTTGTAGTGCTTTCGTTATAGCATCAGGTCTTTTGAGAATTTTGAGAATTTCTTCTAAAAAATATTGCATAACTTTTTCTTTTAAAATCACTGTCTGAAGTTTATATTGGAAAATGCTTTTTGTGAAATGCTACAAAGGGAGTTTTGCAAAAATATATTTTCCTTGCAAACCTTTTACAGTGTCGAGGGCTGAACAACGTTCTAATGTTCCATGGGAGCAAAACATTGCCCAAGTTTATCATTTAGAATTTTGATTCAATTGTTTTCCTTGTTTTCCTGAAGTCGTCCTATATTTAAAATTCCCTATATATGGTGTCATTCTGCAGATTACTATCTCAAACTCACGGTTAACTCGAACTGTTTTGTGCATCCCTTGAGAGCTTCTAGCTTTGACTAAGATTCAGTTATCTAGAATAGTTGCCGTCTAGGAAATTTCGTTTCCCTTGAGAGTTCGAGATTATGGGTTTATACTGTACTGCACAAATAAATACTGTCGACTTGCTGTGTTTCATAATAAGAAAATCTAGTTTTTTATTTTATAGATTTTGTCGACAAAGACTTCGACAATTGCAGAATTTACAGCATTTTATCAACGATTAAAAGAGTGCAGAGAAGAGGCAATTTCTATTCAAAGCAGAGAAGAATATGTCAAATCAATTTATGAGGTACTTGAAAAATGTTTGTGTGATTGTGACAAAATAGTAGTTTTAAGGCTAAAAGCTCACTTTGAAGTTTTCGAAATGGGATTAACTTAGGTGAGTGAGTGAGTGAGTTATCGTATTTAACGTGCCTAGCCCGCGAAAGTCTCGAGATGACTTGTTTCCAGCATGGGACACGGGTCATACATAACCTTTCAGTTTCAGGCACATACACTTGCTAAGTTTTCTGGGTTTCTGACCCACGACCTTGCGATCATGAGTCCGGTGCCTTAACCATTAGGCCATGCTTGCCCTTACATAAATGCAATAGGTCTTACATAAATGCAAAGTTTCCTCAATTGTTTTTCATTTGTTAATTTTGATATTCTATCATCACTTTGTTTTCAATCAGATTAGCCTGAAAATGATGTTAGGATGACATCGAAACGTCGCTCAACAATTAACTTATTATCGCCAAGTTTCACTAAAAAAAATATTTTAAACTTGCTATTGAAATAACTGCATCTTGATTAAGAAATACGGTAAAACAAACAGTATTTTGTTAACAAAGACCTTTATTTTGCAATGAGAACGATTTGAGAAAGACCTTTATTTTGCAATGAGAAATTTCCAATAGTTTTATTTGTTATATGTACTATAATATGATCGTAATTGTCATTCATTATAAGTGCAACATCACAGTGCTATGACGCAATAGTGATCAGAACTGTTACGTCACCACGAGTATGACATTTTTCGAACGACCTTACTTTTTTCGATTGTGCATTTAAAACCCAGAAACAAAACGAAGAACTTGCACATGATACAATTAAAGCTTGAATTTTATGATACAATTAAGAAACTATGTAAAATGTATTGCATACGGCTTTAATTCATCAGGTGTTAATTTACTTTTATACCCTTCAGATGAGTGTGTTTGCCAATAAGCGCTGCAATTACATTAACTATTTTGTATTAATAGCAATTCCACGTCTTTCTGCAACCGCCAACACCATGAATATTATTTATTTTAATTTCTAGGTTGTTCGTCATTGTTATCGACAACTTACTACTGACGAAGAAGACACCGAAGAGAGGGTATTGAAAAATTCATTAGTATTAAAAATTTTATTTGTATTAATTTATAAGGTATTAATTTTATATCCTGATCAGTCCAAACTGCAAAGCATCTTGATTTAAACTGCTTCGCAATCACCCTAGTTCTTCTGTTCAGCATGCAGAATGGAAACAATGTGTCTTCTAAACAAACGAGGCAATTTTTCTTCAGTCGAATTAATAAGAAACAAGCTATTTTGCTTAGGAAATTTATATTTATCTACTTTTAGAACAAGGTACCAGTAGCCTAAAACAATTATATTACTTTTTTCGATGCCTCGACGCCCACGTTTAAGACATGAATAGCTTAGTATTGAATGAATAATTTTTTAATTTGTTTGGGAACTCTTTTGTTGTTAAAGTTCTTATAAAAGTTTGGCATACTTCTCTAATGCCTACCTGAACTATGTTTGGTAAAAAATTGGCTGTGTGATATACCATATATATACTTTTTATGTTTTCTGAGTATTTTAGAATTTATTTTGCTTTTCAGTTGAGCACAGAATGGAATTCATTTCTTTATGTTCTTCAAGATGCAAACAACAATGTTAACAGTCTCACTCCACAAATGCTCGATAATCTTGAGACAAGTATTTCAGTGAGTTTCCTTTTGTTTAAATTTGCTATTCCTTTACTCGATAAGTATTTCTATATGATACTCAGTACTTCAGAAAAGTAGCCAGTGATTCAATGGTTCAATGATTCACTGGTCCAGTGCTTTAACGATTCAATGATTCAGTGATTCAATGATTCAGTAATTAAATGACGACACTTTATTTAAATATGAAAGTTTATTGATTGTTTCTTTGTAAAAGTCTTTAGAAGAAGAAGCAATGGAAATCACAGAAACAGTTACCAGTGGGAAGTTTCTTGATGCAGAGGAATCCCCAAAAGACATTTTGCCGGAATTGAAAGAGGTTTCTTTTTTTTATCATTTTCTGTGTGGTTATTCCTTATTTTCTTATGAAACAAAATTTAATTCTTGTTATTTTTATTGATATAAAATCAATTAATTTTCTTTGTTTAGATATTGTTTTGTATCAAATATAATTAAAATTTATTTGATTGAGTAACTTGCTTTGAAGAAACATAATTTGTTTTCAGTCCCTGTTTTGTCATTAAAACAACCTGCTTGCTTTAGTCGGGTTTTTGGAGTTTTAAATTTGAAAAGATTCATTGATTGAACTCTCCAAGTCAATATTGGAGTGGACTAGATATGAATAGCGTTCCTCTAAATTGACTTGAAAGCTCACGGATGAGGGCTATTTTAATTTCCAGTTTATGACATGTTAACGTGGTTGCAGATGACCGGATGATATCCCAAGCTCTAAGTTTTCCTTTGAACATCCTTTTCAGTACAATTTTTAATTGCTAGCCTCGTGAGTTTTGAGTTACAGCCCGGAAAACTGAGATATCTTTTTGGTTCACCCGGTATTTGTTTAATGACTGGAAGTTTGAATTAATATTTATGTTTGTTAGTTGAACTCTCTGTTTGTAAATTGCATTTATTTCTCTCAGCTTCATTCAAGATTCTCCGACATAAAGGATGAAGTTCTACAACTGGTTAAGTGCAAAAACATTATCCAAGATCAACCTCACGATGTCACATCTTTTTCCTTTATGCATTCAAAAATTATTGCAAGGCATGAATTGTGGAAATACTGCGAAGTTGCAACTTACACAATAAAAGACTGGATGCAAACTCCTTTTTTTAAGGTATTAAAAATTATTGAACTTAACTTTTAATTTTTTAATTTTTAAGCAAATTTTAGAAATTAACTTTTAAATTGCTCTATTTGTGTCAAAATTTCTCAATTAAAAATGTTTAAAACTGTTTTTTATATTCGTAGCTGCAGATAAAGAAAGTTGCAGAAAAGGTTTCTAAATGGCGAGAGGCTGTTACTAAACTGAAGAAGGATATTACTGCACGTGACGCTGTTCTTTGTTTTTGGATTGCCAAGATTGAACACTTTGGGGTTGATCTCCCTTTGTTACAAGAGCTATCATCTGTATCATTAAAGGTTTGTGTTTACGTTTCTTCCCACTCCTGAGACATCAATATGATTTATAGCTGAAGTATAATCTTCGTTAGAATAGACGATTTTTTACCGCAGACGTTTCTCAGAAGAAAAAAAAACGCTCGTTGTTAGATGTTTGTTTCGTGGAAGCTCCATCTTAAATGCCACGGACGAAATGGTCACATCACGGGTTTTAGGAGAAACTGGATGTTAATTTATGGGATGAAGTATGACTCACACCGTCTTTTTTGCTTGTATTTTCCTGTGTCAAACT
This sequence comes from Phacellophora camtschatica, assembly GCA_036873815.1. Classification (NCBI taxonomy): domain Eukaryota; kingdom Metazoa; phylum Cnidaria; class Scyphozoa; order Semaeostomeae; family Ulmaridae; genus Phacellophora; species Phacellophora camtschatica. The sequence continues at coordinate 1,986 of JAYJMH010040698.1, read as the reverse complement.
AAACGAGTGTAGTTCGTTTTTTACATGGAATTTGGGTTAGAATTGACCGCCATACTTGTTTTGAATTTCGGGCCCATTCTAACAAGCATGGCTGCCAGAGCAAACGTATTCGTTTGGTTTGATGCAGAGAAGGACAACCAAATTAGACGATGTGAGCCACACTTTATATAGTTTTCTTGTAATAATTGAACTGAAGGTGCCACCGGTGAAATTGTTTTATTTTAATTATTCAACTGAACAGCTTATATACCATTACAACATACAAATATTCATAACTTGAATATGAAGTGTGTCTGATTGTGTGTGTTTATAACTTGAATATGAAGTGTGTCTGATTGTGTGTGATCATTTTATGGAATTTGATAAATTTGTTCAATAAATTCAAACTTTAAGTTAATTTTTTCTAGATTGGAAATGTGTAGCATCTTGATTGCTTACTGTTATACTTTAGTCAAAATTTTTATGTAAAGGTAACACTCTGTATTGCATTTCAAATCTGTCTTTACTGTGAAATGTTTTCGTTTTTAGGCTCGTCATTGGAGGTGGTTGTTTGCCGGCATGGGTCAAGTTTACGACAATTCCTATCAGTATTTAGTTGGTGATCTGATTGAATTTGGGCTGAGAGATTATTCTCAACTTGTCATATCGATTTGCGATAGCGCTGCTGCAGAACATGCTTTGGAGCACCATTTGAAAAAACTGATCAGAAAATGGGAGGATGAGGAATTCAAGCTCATGAAATATTTTCAAGTGAACAGACGAAATGATGAAAAGAAAGAACACGATAAAAATGTTGTGAACGTGAGTCTTGCTTCAAAGACAAGAACAATATTATTCGGCCTAGCTTGGGATTTTTTCTGTAATCAAGCCGCGAGTGATTTCACTTTTTATTAATTTTTCCAAAAAGAAGCCTTGTATTAGATTTGAACGATAGATATGAATTTACTTCGATATTTTAATTCCAAGGCCATTTCAAATATTTTATTCTTGTCTTTTTAAGGTTTGAACTTTAGAAAAGCTGTTTTTTAATGCCAATTATATTTTCTGGTGGCCTTCTTTTTCGTAATTCGTGTTCTTAAAACTTAATCTTCTGAAAACGATAGGTTTGGAAGCTCTCTAAAACCTATTCCTGAAAGCAGAAGGTTTCCGAGAATTCATTGTTGCCAGGAGACTCACCGCTGTCCTTAGGAGACACGCCAACTTTTGGGGCTAGGGAACGATAGTTTCAAGATAAAATTTTGTATTTTCAGAATTATTGTTCTTTTTATACTTTCAAATTTTTTTCTTGGAAACCTTCCCGTTTTCAGAATTTGGAAGGTTTCAAGATCTAAAAATAGCACCCTAAGACTGATGCCAGCGCTGAAAGTTTGGTTTATGGGTATCTTTTGTTTTTTTTACAGGCAGACCAACAAACATATGAAAAGATCAGAAGTAAGATTTCATCACGTGACATGTTTGTTCTAACTGGTGTTAATGAGCTCCAAGCACATGTCGAGGTATGCGTTTATACATTTAATGTTAATGTCGCGTGGCCCAAACATTGTCTCCACAAAGCTGCTATGGGGAGGTTTAGTTTTGATAAAGTAGTTTTTGCTTGACACTGATATAAGAGGATTTAATTTAAAGTTTGATACCTTGTTTGCCAAAATCTACCAAGTAATCCATGAGCTATAGATCCACGTAGCCATTATAAAGTACTTTCAGCAGATCGCAGCAGCAGAAATCCTCTTTATTTTTGTTTCACTGAGTATAGCTAAGGCTTTGTTTCTATTGCTCCGTTTCCATTACTCCGTTTTCAACATCATGAAGACTAATGAACACGGAGCTGCTTCCATGACTCTGTTTTTATTTTTGTTCACGAAAAGTGACACAAAGCGTCGGCCATCGGTTGCCATATTAAAGAACAACGTGGAATGCAGCCCGAGAATTTGCACAAACAATTCAAAATATTGCGCAAATGTCGAGGGAAAACAGATTGTCTAATCT